>JADHZA010000106.1:0-57501 GCA_018831705.1 Torrubiellomyces zombiae | reverse complement strand
GGGCTCGCATGTCCTCTCCTTACCACTACCCCGAGGGCCCATACAGCAATCTGCCCTTCAACCCTCGCAGCAAGTGGTTTGGCGTTGGCTACTGGGGATTCATTGCCACTGGCTTCTTCGCCCCCTTCGGCATTGCAGGTGTGTAGCGTCACGGGGAATACAGACGTCCAGGCCAATACTAATCTGGATCGCAGTCTACCAAACGTACAAGGAGCAATAAAGGTGGTTCGAGACAGTTTTGGACTAGAGTTCTGTACATGGGAAAGAGACATGGCAGGATGGAATGAAGTTCTGGCGTTTGATACGCTTCCGCCAAAGGACCTACCCGAGCAATCAATGCACTTGTAAACAAATTTTCATTTGTCATTTCCAACTCGCTAGATCATTCAGTTATTTTGATAGCTGAATCAGTGGGAGTCATTCACAAGATACTCACCGCTGAACGCACAATCATCTCGAACTATATACATGTGTGCATCCCAGATATTGCGTTTGTCTTTGCACATCAAGTTCTCTTCCATTCGTTGGGTATTGTCTGCAATCAGCACCGCAAACCGAGAAACAAGACGCAATCCACCAAGAATTTCACAGCCACGAGCCATCCCGCGATGCTCTCTGACGACCCAGGCCCTGCGATGCTTTCAAGTCCTTGTCACTCAAAATATTATCCAGTATCGCATGCATAAAGGCCTGTCGGTCCGCAACAATGTCCCATCGTTGCGCAAGGGCGTCAAACGTCTCCAAAACAGAGTCGTTGGTTGAGCATTTCTTGACAGCCCGCAGAGCCCATATAGCTACCCAAGTTTCTATTCGGAACCCCTTCGCCCTATCATCGCGGGCTTGGTAGAGGGCCGAAAGGACGCCGTTCAGTCGTTGCTCGCTCCAATCGGACCCGGCGAATCCGCCATGCAAGTAGAAGCCTTTAAAGAGAGCGAGAAACACTGTGGGATGGATAGGAATCTTCAAGAACCTCATCTCGTCAAGGTACTGCGCAACCTTACGGATATCGCCCACTCGTATCGCGTAATGTTGCACCATAAGCTTATATGTGTGGAGATCCGGTGTTCGGATGACTTGCTTCTGCAGAGACTCTGTGAGCTGGGGGTGCTTTTTACTGACTTTGGCAAACATCATCATGACTCTGGTGATGGCCTTGTCTGCGACGTAATCCCGCGCCGGCATGCCCACTGCGAGCCCATGCTTATTCTTCATCTTTTCGTACGTCTCTTCCGCGGAAGCCTCCTCACCGCATCGGAGGAGCCCTGATATCACGCAGTTCAAGGTAATTGTGTCAATCATCTCGCCAGAGTCAACCATCTCCTTATACGCGGCTCGGATTCCTGCCGAGTCAAGCTTCAGTCCGAAAAAGTGGATAAGACTGACATGGTGGAAGCGATTGAACTCGATTCCGCGGCTCTCCATCTCTTTGTAGATCATATCGGCGAGCGTGAAATTTCCGCACTTGGCCGCCACATCGAAAAGGATGTTGAAGGTGACATCGTTGGCCATAACGTGCGCTTCTCGCTCCATTTCCCTCCACAATCGCAACGCGGATTCCATTTCCTGCGGCGTTGTCCGTCTGGCATACTTTGTTGCAAAGGCCATGGCCAAGTTCCATTGGGTGAGACGCAGTGTGAGCCCGGCGTTTTTCACGTTGGCAACAAGGGCGAAATACCGGAGCATGGATTCTATGTCGCGTTTGCGAGGAGTGCCCATGATTTGCAGCAGTCTGTTCCGCCATTGACCGGTCATGTACAGCATACGAGGCTCCGGCAAGTCCGAGTAGAGCTGGTATATAGATTCGAGGGAGGTTCGATATGGCCGTCGCAGCCTCTGGCCGATGGCGGTGTAGAGCCGGGTCAACGCAAGTCGCACTTCATCGTTAAGCTTGAAGAGTTCTCCTCTCGTTGGAAATTCCACATCCTCCTTTTTGTCGGAGACTCGAACCTTTGGGCCGTCCGGTAATGCATAACCTCTCCTGTAGGGGTCCCTGTGATAGTTGAAATATTGGTCAACGCCCTCGCCGTCTCCGCCGCGTACGAGGGACAGCAGCTGAAGTCTGTCTTTAGGGGCCGATCGGGCCTGCGCAGAAGGCTTTTCGTCCGAAGAGCAGGCGACTGTTGCGGTGCTGAACCTATGACGATGATGCAACTGTGTGCGGGTTTGGGAGATGGCTGGCGATCGAGAAGCCACGAGTCCTGGCACAAACGTTGATAGCAACCATAACGAGCTTCTATTGCAAGCTTGCGCATTGCTTCTGAGAACACGCGTTGCTTCTACAGAGCATTGACCGGCTCTGCAGAGCCTTCTCTTCGTCGTGCGGACCTGGCTGAAGCTCGCTGCCGGACGGTTAGAAAGCACCGCGCCGCAGACGGAGCCGTCCACTCGACAGGTAATTTTCATGGGTTGGTCTTCATCGGGACATGCTTTGCACTCGAGATCTGCATGCCTAAAAGTATCGAGTCTGAGAGGAATGACCGGTGATATGAAGAAGGCGAAAAAAACTACCAGTGGTTTTGCTGCGTAGAAAGACGTTGCGATGACGGAACTTGACCAGAGCGGGCCCTTAGAAATTCCTACAAGTAGGCTGGCGTTGTGTACGGCTTTACGATTTGCCGGCGCTTATGGGAAATTTCACTTCTACATGCACGCAACGTCACCACCTTCGATTCACGACAGAATAGCGCAGGCGGTTTCGAGGAATACTCAAGAATCAACCACATTTTAAAGTCGAAAACAACTGGTGACTCTTCCCTCATACTGACGGGTCATGGGAGGTCGCCAGATCCGGCCCGCAAGGGTCTACCAGGCCGTGGCGCAAGAGCTCAATCATCAAATCCTACCTGGCCACACCATTGCGGAACCACCATGGTTCCAAGTCATGAACTCGGTGCCGCCAGCAGAATCTCTCGTGCGAACCATTACGCCACGGCATCGAATGCCCAATCTCAAAGCCACAAAACCGAAGAAGCTGTACCGGCCGCAAAGCATAGGCTACGAAGAAGACGCCCTGCGAACGAGCTTCTACAAAGATCATCCCTGGGAACTGGCCCGACCACGCGTCGTTCTAGAATTGGACGGAAGAGATCACCAGCTCTGCGACTGGAGCAGGGGCTTGAGGCAACCGGGAATCCCGTTGACTGGTGAATGGTGAGATTTTCCCCAACGATGACGACACCTACATGGGTACATCCGATGAAAGCTAACGAAGAGATGTGTAGTGTTGTCCAGCGTCAACTGTGGCTGATGCAGAACGAGCGAATGAGCAGGCGAAAGGCCTACGACATGGCTCGCAAAGAATTCTATCGGCTGCGTCAAGAGGAAGAAGTTGAGAAGCGAATTGCCCTGGAAGAGGCCAAACATGTGGGAGCGTACTTTGGCAAGTCACGACTGGACGTCGGCATGCAACTCGAAGATCAGGAGTTTGAAAACTGGAAGATATGGGCTGGCAAGGAGACGGCAAACCGAGAGGCACGATCGAACTCGGAGATTGAGACATTTGGGGCTGAAGAAGAGACGCAATCAGCACCGGAGAACAATGACGCAGTTAGGGCGTGACCTTTTGGTGTAAGCTTAGGAAGACTGCTGCATGCGTTCTCACGAGCCTGATGTACAAAATTCATGTAAGAATCCCTGTCACAACCCATGACATTCGCTATAGACCTGACCCTTTCCAATTGAATACCATCTCGCCGGCATTGTAGAGGCCGTAAAGCTTGGCCACCTCGTCATGTTGAGCAAGTATGATATCTGCAACGCCCGTATAATACAGCAGCTTTGCCGTGAGGCTTAGCGTGGAGATGCGTGCCCAAGACTCGATATAAATGAACCTCATCGACGTGTCGGGAGCAAGGTAGAACACCTTCAGCAGATGCACCACGAGCGCAACGAAGAACCCCGTAGCCGGTCCGTTGGAGAAGATCTGATCAGGCAGTCCGAGAAACTTGCCCGTCTGGTTTCGTGGCGGCGAGAGCAGAACGGGAAGGATGTCTAGAACGCTACGTAACGCGGTCCAAGGTGTGGTCAAGAGACTCTGGTGTACGCGACGAGCTCGAGTCACAGTTTCCACGTCGTATGAGCCGGGGGAAGTCCTATGATAATTGCACAAGCCGCGGAGGTCCTCCTCGTAATGCTCAAGATGACTCAGTGACATGTTGTCGCCGCTGGAGATGACGTAGCGACGGTGGCATCCCAGGAATTGGCGACAGCCGTCGTCCATCATCATGAGCATCTCTTTGGTGTGGCCTCCGGATCCGAGAATAATGAGAAAGTACTCGTTGCACAGGCGACGGGGAGGGTTCTCCCTCTCTCGACGAGGGCGTCTCGGCCATTTTGTTTCACTCCGTTTCCGGAGGAGCTGCACATGTCTCGTCTACAAGAGTCATAATCAGTATGAGCGAACAAAACAACAGGGGCGGTGGTTCCATGGCCTACGGTGATGAATATTGACAGGATGACCAGATACGCGAGCAACGTGAGCAGCGTTCTCCGAGGGACAGCTTGCAGCAGTGGTACACCGATACTGCAAAAAGCGACGAGGCAGCCGATTAAGACAAGGCGCACATTGGCCATGATAGATGCATGGGTGAGAAACAAAAGAGGAAACGAGTCGATATAAAATGGCAGGGTGAAGATAAGAGGCGCTGTGAGACTCAATCACGACTGTAAAAACGGTGTTGAATCAAGTACGCTTCCATCGAGTGCTCTTGACGTAATGGTTTGCACCACGACTTCCTTACGGCGAGTTTGAGTTTCAAAGCAATCTAAATCCCTGATTTTGCGCCAAGGCCATTGTCGAGGAAGGCAACGGCAGCATAATTGCTTGTCCTAGAGAATGTGTGTGAAAGGGAGCCAGCGAGACAATGGCCACTTTCCCGCTTATCCAATGTGCTCTACAGGGTAGGACGGACATGAGACTCATTTTCAATTACTTGCACGAGCGACTCATTTGACAAGCCTGGAAATACGCAAAGCTCAACGACAAGCCATTGGACGTGACTGAAAAGAAATCTCATCAATCCAGCCTCCTTCTCGGTGTCATCCTTGCAACATCTTCCATGGCCTCGTCCCTACCCATCCTCATACGCATAACGACCTCTCGTCCAGCCTCCTCAAATAGAGTGTTGATGCCGTCTCCTTCCAAGGCCGAACACTCCATGTAGCGATGAGCACCGATTCGTTTCGCCTGCCATTCAGCCTGGCCAAGATGCAATCCGATGCAAGTCAGCTTTGACATGGCCTATCGAGAAGCACACATGGAAGACAGTAGACTCACGTCCGTCGGATGCACGCAACAGCTTCCCATCATCATGGATGTGTAAGCGTCTCGCCGATGATCTTCGTGATGACAGTCTAGACGAAGATCCTTCTTTGTGCCCACTAGATACAAAAGAGGCGCGACATCCAAATGACGCGAGAAGATGCTGCCGCCCTGGTGTTGCCACTGAGACCCCCTCGAGAGTCAGCAGATGAAGAGCGAATATCTGGAAAGCCATGGCTCACCCATTGCAGAATGGTGCACATGGACGCCTTGTCCTTGACGTCGAAACACAGGAATATGGCATCCCACGATATGTACGACAACCGTCCCACCGTTTCTAGATCTGGTGCGCCCGAGGTATCCTACAGCTCAATGCGCACTGGTTGGGCATCGTGGGCGCCATCGATTGTGTACGTCTCAAAGCACGTTCTCACGAGAGCGGTGGTCTAAGAGAGAAACAATAGCATTAGACCAGTCAATGTCAGCTATCTTTCACGAGGAACATGGTGTGATTCTCACATCGGGAAAGTATCCATATCGAGCACGACTATCGCGAGTCAAGTTAGTGAAGAAGCTGCGAAATCGACTTGACAAGTTTCTCACAAAAGCAAAGCAGTCTGACCGGCCGAACGGCCACCGACAAACAAATAATTGAGACGCAGCCTCTCTGGCTGCATCAGAGACGTGTTCTCCGACAACTCCAAGGGCGGCGACAAAGAAGGGTCTCGACGTTTTCTCTTGCGGCTGAACAAACCAAGAAGCCTACTTCGCTTCCTGCCGGGCTCATCATCTCGAGTACCCAGCGCCGTGATTGGTCTCGCCGTCGGGTTCGAAGCTTGTCCAAACCATGGCGCCGCGGAGTGGAGAAAGCCAAGACGAGTAGAAGCTCGACGAGTCGATGTTGCTTCATCAACCTCACGTTCATCGGTACGAAGTGTCTGAGATAGCAATAGTCAATGATAGAATACCGCGGGACGAAAGGGAGGACAAAAGGAAGGAGCTTGGAGTACCAATCTCGTCGAGGGTCGGGGGTCGAATCCGTCGTCGGCAAACGGATCTTCTCGCTCCAGCCGACTCGGGACGGATCGTCGCCATCTATCCATCCAAGCAGCGCGTTCATCTGGAGTCATGACCGTCGCTCGGTCTGAGGGATGAGATCATTGAACAGGGGAGCGAAGAGCCTGGAGTTGATCAGAGTCCCTTGCTGGCTAAGTGTGAAGGTGAAGGTGCTGAGCTGAGATACAGATTCGGGGTATCAGTTGTTGGCGGTAGTTGGGTATGCCAGCTGCTTAGGTTCGAGTAGGGCGTGAAGCGTCATGTGTAAGTGAATAGAAGTGAGAGCACATACCACGTCGCGTTTAGACGCGTCTCGTGGAGCGCGCGGGCACCTGAACAGCAGACACTTGACGTTAAGCTCACTCTGGCTTGGGTCCCTGTCATCGGACTCCCTACCACTCTACCATAAAATGGGCGGATGTGATAGGAGAAGTCCTGTCAAGATAGTACCTCGAGGCCCAAAGCGACCATTTCAAGTCTGTACCAAGTAATGGCTCGAAGTAGGTTTCATAGTTTCATTATCTGGCGATAGGTTTATCTAGAAACTCTACCAAGTCCAACGCCCCGAATGAAGAATACTCCCAATCCTTACTACCTCGTGACGCGCAAAGCAATGAAAAACAGAGAGAGCAACAACTTTCGCTTTTTAAGACTTCCCTTAAAGTCTGAATCGCTCGCATACATACGACCTTGAACCTTGCGTCCCAGAAGACGCTATAGACGATGGATATCAAACCCCTTGCTAGGAACGCCTTGGACCAGACCACTCCACAACCAACACCAATTCGAAATGAACCAAGCCGCTGTGTCATGACAAGCATCAGACGTAGGAGAACTGGTCGTCGCACTGCCCTCCACACGTTGCGACTGAAGCAAAATCGTGCTCGGACGCATCTTCGCCATCAAGCCTCGAGGTACGGGGTGTTGAGTCAGCCTGCCCTATGCGTATGAAAAGGCGGCTAATCGAACACCGCCTGCTCTACTGTCTCCATCCATGAAATGTACTCGACGGTATATAGATAGATGTTGAAGAAGTCGCTATTCAGGGCTTGCTCCATCAAATTACACGCTGATTGAACCGACATAGCCATTAAAGGTGTCGGATGTCGGATCAAGGGCACCGTTGTCAAACCGCCTCGGCACATGATCGCGATCCTTTCGCAGGACCCGCGGCCCCAGCTTCAATTCCTCTCTCACGTCGGTTTGAATCTGCAAGAAATACTGCTTCAGGCTCTGAAGACCCTTGAGGAACCCCAAGTCTGGTTGGTCAGGATGCTGCGGCGGGCACGGCTTGTCTGCAATGTTGTCCAATGGTGTGAGACTGTTGGCAAAGTCGGCCATTTTGAAGTCAATGTCTCGTCGGTTCTTCTTGCGTCTACGAGAAGTCTCTTCCGTGTCGGTTGCAGCATCCGTCAACGAATCATATGCCGTATCATAGCCTCCACCTTCTTCTGAAGTGTCTCCGTCGTAGAACATAAGCAGGCTAGCCGCGTAAAAGCGGTAGCCACGCAGCTCATGAATGATGCGTTCTAGTTGAGTCAATTTCCGCAGAATCACGGGGATATGGCGAAGTACGCTTTCAAGATCAACGCCATTGTAGAGAAACTTCTGCAGCGCATTCTGGAATTCGGCGCCAGCCTTGACTCGCCTGCCAAAGTACTTGTCCTGGAACTCGTACGACTCGGTCTGAGCATTCCAGACCTGGAGCCCGCAGATACGGACCCCCAGATTTGCCGAGGTTGTGGTCCAGCATTTCTTCTGTTGCGACATTTGCTTCGCTGGTGCTGCATCCACGCCGTATTGGCGGGTGCCCATCTTGAGGTCCATCATACACGGCCTCCGCATACCCGCCGTCAAATCCTCCAGCAATAAGAAATACTCAACCCGATCGTGCTGTGTCTTAGCCTCTTTCGGGTTGATGGGCCTTTGGATCCTCTCAAATTCGATGGCGGGGGTCTGAAGTGCTGATGGAGCTGCCGAGGAGGCGCAGGACGGAAGGTCAAGCCGATCCTCTTGTTCATGGTTGGCTTGCCTTTCTTGGGCTGGATTTTCGTCTTGCGGCATCGACTCCTCGGGGATCGCTTTCGCCGAATCTCTTCCATCGACCTTATATGCAACGTCATCTGCTTCTTCAAAGTACTTCAGATCGCCGCGGGCCTCTCGTACGTCCAATGGCTTTCGACGGAGACCGCCTGCAGAATACCTGCGCCTTCTTCTCACAGCAACACGTTGGTTTTTCAACGTTTCGGGTTCCGGTGCACTAGTACCCATTACAACCCCAGACGACGTCGTGGGCTCCGTCAGCCCTGCAGTATCCTGCGGCCTTTTCGTGCTCAAATCATTATGGGCCGGTGATGGTGGGTCAGCACTGATCAGAGGCGTGTTGAAATTGACTTGCGTAGCGCTAGGACTATTGGATGCGCTCTTGGTAGTCTCTGTAAGATTCGAATCGGAATTGGCGGGTCTAAGAAGGCGCTGCATTGTAGGTCGAGGAACAGATTTTTGATGTGGTCGTCGGTGCTTCTGCACTTCAACAGGTTCCTTCAAGAAAGCGTCATTGAAAACTTCGTTTCGAAGACGTTTGTTGATAGTTGTGGCACCCCAACTATTGGGTCTCTCATCTAGGGGTGGTCGCATCCTCTGCAGCGCCGAGGCATGAGCCATCCTCGACCCCGACGTGCTACGGCGGCGAAAGAACTCCGAGGGTGGTGTGGGCTGCAGAAGGTTTCGCGGGAGAATGTGCTTGTTGTCGTCAAAGGTGACCGTCGGTATTTGCAAAAGGCTGTTTGCCAGGGATTGGCTGATGATCCTGGGTGGCAGCGACGCTGCTTGTCCGTTGGCCGTCACACGGTTTGACCCGTCATCCGCACCGTCAGTGCCTTCTTGTGCTTTTTGGGCCTCCTGTATCTTCTTGCGCTCGGCCATTGACACTTCATCCTTCTTCGCAATGCTCCTCCGACGTGGCCGTTTCTGCAAGGTCACGTTCAGAACACCGATGTATCTATCGCCAGTGTCAGCGTTGGGGCACTTCTATTCCATGAGGAGTGACTCATTTGTAAAGGGAATAAAGAAACATGATTTTGAGGCATTTTTCTTGACTCAATCTCGGGACTCTTCATATGGAAGAAGACCTACCTAGGTAAGAAAGGTAGCAATGAGGGGTGATACCTCTCAATGGTCTCATAGAATTCATTCTCCCTGTTGTTGAGTTGCTTGCAGACGGCCCTGCGAGAGAAGCGCCACAGGGTCGTATGACCGCCGACTTGATGCTTATAAGGAATAAGCTCGATAGCCTCAAGAGGCTGCCGCGTGTAAAGTTGATGACTGTGAACATGGTCCTCGTGATGAGATGCAGTCTCAGGGGCACCGGGCGTAGTATGGACCTTCACATCACTGGTAGGTACGACGACATAATCGCTAGGCTTCTCCTGAGGAGGCTGGAGGCCGCCGCACGTTACGAGGCTTTCACGAGATTTCACATGAGATAGCGCCAAAGCTGGCCCTCGCTCATCTCGAGTCTCATGGTCTGACTCGGACGACGACTCAGGCTCGGGCTCGGGCTCGGGCTCATCGGCCTTGACGAGCCATGGATGGCTCTTATTCTGCGAAAGCGACCTCGGACGCGGTGTATGGACAGAGCTAGCGCTTTCACTAGAACAGACGCGGGCCTCTCGCACTTCGTGGTGCGGGAGGAACACCGCAGACGATATCTTTTCTTCGCCCGACTCATCATCAGCCTCGGCATCAGCATTCGCATCATCCACCGCTTCCGTATCGGAGCCCGCATCACCACGAAAGCCAACTTGAGGTGCAAGGTGCGCAGCCGGCTTGTCAGATGACCGCCGTAGTACCCCCACTTGGTCGGCGTCTGTTGCCGGAGTCGGCCCCACATCAAGTGGCGATGTCGGCTTGTCAGCCTCGTGACCAGGTCGGCTCATTTGCAACGAGCGCAAGCCTTGCGCCGATTGTTCATGGGTGGTTGAGTCCTCTCTAGTGTTGAAGTAATCTCCTGTATCAAGCAGCTGTTGTTCCTGTCGAAGTGCAAGTGTGACCTTGGAGGCTGCTTGGCTGCCCGCCGTTTTCGATCTGGCCACGTCGTCCTTCTCGCCAGATGGCGACATCAGCGAGCTGTCCAGTGCGGCATTGCCGTCCGCCGACCTCGATTCTTCCCTTGTCGGAGAAAGTCTGTCGCGAGATGCCATTTTCGTTTCTTTGCGACGATTGTCCTCTGGGGAAAGACCCTCCTTGAAAAAGCGTAGACTATAGCTGGCTTTACGACTTCTCGCATTAGGTTCGACGCCGGCCATAGCTTCTGCTACTGACTGTTCCACCAAGCCATGCTCCTCGTCACCGCCTCCCGAGCCAATGGACCAGACCTTCTCATTCTTCTCGGATCCAGTAGCAAACACGGCCTCTTGTTTCGACCGATGTTGCGGCTGTTGGGTTTGAGATGTTGATGACAGATCTCCCACATTCGTCTTTTCATTAGAATGGCTCGGCGCGCCGGGGCTGATGGAATGGGCAGGAATAGCGCGTGAATTCAGGTCTCCAAGTTCCAAGGAAGTGGAGGGGCGACCTAGAGTCCTGTCCAGGAAGTCGCGATGTTCCAGCAGCATTTCCCTCGCCTGCGCCAGTGCGGACGAGTTCAAGGATGAGGGACCACTGATGGAATGCCGTGTAGACAGCCCAGTCGTTGCAATCGGAACCGTGATTGAAGTGGCCATGTCTGTGTGTTTTGGAACGTCTCTGGCTGCGGAGAGGTCGCGCTCCTCCTCCTTGGCACGCGGGCTTCCCTTTTGCGTAGGCGTTGTGAAGGACACACCCCCGCCCTCGCGTTCGGTTGACAGCTGGGAGGGAGGAGCAGCTTTCGCCCTGGTTTTGCTGTTGCCCGCGTCCTGTCGTGGCTGTGAAATATTTTGGGAGGCCGCAGGGATCCCTCGAGCAGATGCTAGAGCCTGGCTCAGAAGCGATGGGCCGGGGTTTCGCTGGGGCCCGACAGGCGATATCCTTATATCATCGGACTTGCTGCTGTCTTGGTCACAGCCCTGGAGGGTTTTGGGAGACGAGGCCAAGCCTGCGGCCTGAACCGGGGTTGCAACGCCATCAATTGCATCGCTGGTCGGACCGCCGTGATTCGACGACTCCGGGTGTGGGAGCACAGGGTCGGCACCGGCCTGACTTGGGTCATGGCCCCCAACAAGCCTTATCGGTGTAGAAGGTGCGGCATTTTCAGGCTGCGAGCGAGGACTGGACATGAGGGAAACATCTGGCGCGAAGGGGCAGAGCGGCGTGGTATGGATGATTCGCGAGAGACGCAGGATCCGCGTCGGTGGGTTGGTTCGGTGCGATGGAGAAAGTGTGGGAAAGGGAAAAATTGGGAGGCGAGGGCCGGGTTGGGCGATCTTTGGGGTGTGTGCAATTGTAGCGGTCGGCAGTGCGGCAGAGGTAGTGCGACGTGTGCTGGATGGCAGGTGGTGGGGGGGTGGGAGGAGGCCCGAGGGACGGACAGAGGGAGGGGTCTGGTGAGATAACAGAGCTGGAGATACAAGGTATTATGACAGGTTGCCTCCTCCTGCTGTGCGCTCTACTCAGACCTGTTAGGTACCCCAGGTGCCAGTAAATTCTTAGTGCTTGTTGCTGGGCAAGCACCCGAAGCAAGTACACGCTACTACGAATACTATTAGTAGTAGTATGTATTAATAAGGTACAACATACTAGTAGGTCGTAGACTTGCTGACGTACAAACTTACCTACATACCTGCAAATGGTAGTTTGCATAACGAGCGAACCAGTAGGAGCTTTGCCGGACATGACTCCAGCATACCCCCGGAGAATATGCAAACAACACTTCCGGTGACTAGGGGCATGTTCTTGAGAAACAGTTCCTACGTACTCCGTACATACATATTACATTTACATACATACAAGCGCGTACTGCTTGCTTGCAATACTTGACAGATACTACTTCGTACCTTAGCTGTGAGTTCGCCGTCAGCGCCATTAGGATCCACAGCGGCGGCGCAGTGGATTTCGAGAGATTGACCACAAGGTCTGACGGCCGAGTCCTAATGGTCAGGGTCCTACCCTTCCCTTCGGCTGTTGGGTCCGGACCTTGGGGCAATTACTTCCATCTATGTACTTGTATGTTGGTGGCGCCGGACCGCTTAATGGAGCAGCTCAAGCCACCATCAAACTTTAGGTAAGGTAATCACTCACACACTCACAGCCCGCCACCAAAGCACGGGGGCTCTGCGGACTGCAAACAAGTCAGGTCGTCATACTTGTGAAGAGGTATTAATACTAGTAGGTAAAAGGTGCTCGCTCACTCTCCCACGTGGTTTCACAAGGAGCTGGTCCACATGCGGTCAAGAGCTGTTCGTCAGGCTGTTTGCTAGGAGGTCCATCAATGATTGAGCGGTAAATCACCTGCAAGCAGACAAGCACGTCAGCCGTGGTGCCGACGGGTAAGTCCCGCCGATCGATGGCCTGCCAATCTTTGCTGCAAGGAACGCGTGGGCACACACACTGCCTTGAGCCGACAAAGCCAAGGCAGGCAGGCTGGTTTTTCTCTGAAGTGTGTGTGCCACTGGCAGCTCGAGCTAGGCTAGAGACCAGACTGTGAAGCATGTGTGAGCTATTGGTCAGAATAAAAAATGCCCATATGTCGTCGAGAACTTGATGAGACAGCACAAAGCCCGTGAAGAATGGTAATCGGTGACCGCTTAAGTGCTTTGTTGCCTCCCGATTGATACAAACAAATGTAGATAGGACGGGTCAGCCGAATGACAATCTCTTGGTCCTCCCGCCACTCTTTCAGCCCCCCAACAACTGCCGTGCTGACCGGTGGACTTTCAAGTCATATACAGTAGTTGCGAGGTACAGCCCCATTAATCCAACACTTTCCGGATCACAATGGCAAGTATTACTCTGATATTCGTCGTAGATGTCCTGAGGAGGGTGTGTGCGTAGCAGACCAAACTGAGTGCAAACAACCATCATCCCAGACATGAAAGGCGAAAAAAAAGACAGACCCGGTTTGAAAGTCAAAACACAATGCAGGGGAGATGTGATTGGCTTTGCATTTCAAAAATGTTGTGTCGTATCATAAAGTCAACGTCGTCACGTTGCGGGCTTCGCAGCACCCATTGGTCCGGGCCGCCGCCCCATCCTCCTCCCACCGTTCTGCCTCTTCAAGGTTCTCTCCAATCTTGGAGGTATCCGGCCCCTGTTTCCATTCGAGGCTGAATCTCGACTGAAGTGACTCTGCAAAATAAAATCTTGGCTGGTTACTGTTCGCGGTCGAACGATGCAAACATGTATAAGTGGTTATCCATGCTCTTGAACCGGCTCCACCTTGCGTATTGTCCGATACGCACACCTACAAGTAGTGAGTTCAAGTATCATGTCGCAATTGGCGTGACATGAGTGGGGTGAAGAGGACAAACAGGGTGTAAATATGAACGAATGGTGTGACACGTACGACATGTTTGCTCGGGCTTGTGTCACAACATTCCCTCGGCTCTGAGGCTTGCATGCTTCTACGTAGGACATGACGTAACATTAAGTTCAAAATCTTACGTTGAGACCTCTACTGAATTTTGCCAGGCTGTCCTATCGGACGAAGAAATTATGTCCCGAGTACGGAGTGAATGGAACAAGTTGCTTTCTACAAGTATAGCGAAGCATCGGTATTCTTCAAGTCAACGCAAATTGCGCGACCAACTCGTCAACTCATCATCCCAATGCTTCCAAAACATGGCTTCAAAATCATGATACAAGACCTAGGCTAACGTGTTGGTAGACAGGGCGACATCAATACTTCAACAAGTAGAAACTCCGCACTACCATGGACTCTGGCAAACCGTTACCGCACCACCTTTGCGCGCTTGGTCAAGTTCTGCATCAATGTCCCACGTCTGTAAGATATCGTTCATCTCCACAAACACATCTTCCACGACGTCCGCTTGTTCATCTAAGTCCCGTTCCAAACTCGATACGCGGCCTGCCGGCTGCTGCACTGTGTACGTAGGTTCTTGTGCGACCTCACGTGCAGACTTGACCGCTTCATCCGCAGCAAGCAGGGTCTCAGTCATGGCTTGTGCGTCGGGGCTACCCAAGCCTTGCAAGGTGGCTGTACGGGCTCGGATCTCTGGCAACGCTTTTGTCCGGCTGGTCACAGCCGCAAAATGCTTCCCAAACCTGCCGTCCTGATATGTGATAAGATCGCTGACGCGGACTGACGGCGGCGGAGAGCTTTGTCGAATACTGTCTTGGGCCCAAGGCGACCAAATGCCCGCATCATCGGTGGCAGTCAACTCATCTTGGTCCGCGGTAAGTGCCCAGGAGACGTGCAAGTTGGAACGCGGAGAGCACTCGTTTGATCTCAACGAGGGGCGAAGCTCAACGCGGCCCTCTCTTGACGAACGAGAGCGCGGAATGCAGGCAACACTGGACCGGTGCTGATAATCCGAAGGAGGAGATGTGAAAGATTCGAATGTCGATGCCGGAAAACGTGGCTCCAGCGAAGTTGGTGGCCGCGGCGATGAAGTTGACGGCTCCATTTCCGTGAAGCAAGTGTCAACAGTATTGTTTGAGATACCCATACCGGTATCCTGGCAGTAATCAGTACCTCGTGCCCATGGGCTTTGCTCTGCCTCCCTTGCAAACGTCTGCCTTCCGTCTATGCTCTGTTGTGTATCCTGTACGGAGTTGAAGGAGGTATCCTGTGCAGTCCAGATCTGTTGAGAAATACTTGTCTTTGTCCAAGGACTTTGCTGGGAAATAGCGACGGCGCTGGGCTCGTGAACTCGAGTATCCTGGACTTCCATATCTGATCGCGATATGCCCACGTGGGTTGCTGTGCCTGTTCTTTGATGTTCTGGCGCTGGTACTGCTAAGCCTTCAGGAACGAAGCTCTCAACGACCGTCATTTTTGGACAGATATCCTCCATAGGACAGTCTCTGGAATCTTCGGCTCTTCTTGCTTCTTCTTGGCTGGGGCGCAAGCTCAGACCGTTGTCATTTGCATCGACGCCTTGAACATTCTCGGAAATCGTTGCACCAATCACAATCTCTGGAGGTGAGCTATCAAGACGAGATACACCCATGTTCATAGTCTCTCCAGATGCTTTTGACCAAGGACTACACGGCATCAGTCGTTGGAAAAGGCCTTTGAGAGAGAATTCTCGTGAAGCGCTGAAGCTGCAGGGCTCTGCGATGACTCTTTTGGGCGTCACTGGTTGGCAAATCTCACTGGGTTCATCCTTGCTGCCATGATCATCAGATGCAAAATGCCTTGGTATGCCATGGTCACCTTGACTAGCCTCCACAGATTCAGAGATCTCAGCTTGGTCAGTGTCTTCTCGGGAAAGATTCGTTCCAGGACTCTCGTTTTGTGATATCGTAGAGGACTTCACTTTTTGGTCAAAACCTCCATCGATCTTCATATCTGCTGACGGAGAAGTTCTTGTGGTTTTGTCGTCCGTCAAGATCACTGCATGAATAGAGTGCGGCATGGGGCAATCCGCAACATCCATTGCACCACCGACTATCGGTGCGTCAGAAGCATCGGTAGTTTTTGTTTCCACGTAAGGCTGTTCTGTGATTGGTGGATCGGTTGGATCGGTTGTGGCCTTCAGATGCTGAGAGTTGTCTGCTGGTGATGTCACTTTCATTCCCATGGCAGAATCGATAGAATGGTCGGGACTGATGATGCTGCTGATGTTTGAACAATGCTCGCTATCCGTCATATCTGGTTCCGTCGGAACTCCGAAACGTGCATTTGAAGCTGATTGCGCATTCATTGGCAACACTTTGCGTTCGTCGATTTCTGGTCCATGGTTCCCTTCCTGCGGCGAAAACTGTCGTAATTTGTAACAGAAACTGTCATCTTGCTGTGTCTGGCATTGTTGTTCCATCTTGGAACCATTCGTAGTATATACGTCTGCAAGCTGTGACTTTTGGGCATGCGCCGTCACTGTCGTAGAGCCGGCTATGTCTCTGGACGCCCTTGTGGCCAAGCGAGAAGGCGAAGAATTGAATGAGGCTGATTGAGTTGCTCTTGTAGGCTTTATTGTGTCCATTGCCGTGCAGGATATGGTTGAGAGTGATTTGGGTTTTTGAGAAACAGGAGAAGATAAGGCGGCAGCGGCAGCTTCCCGGGAACATATTTCTTCAGCGACTGTGGCATGACCATTATTTGCAGACCTTCTCGGCACTGCTTTTGGGCGATCTGGTATGGGTGAGTTGCCCAGCGATGAATCGCCACTCGAAACACTGATTACCTCGCAACGGCCTTCGTACGTCGTCTTTGGAACGATATTCTTTGAATGTACTTTCTGTCGCTTTTTTGAGTCCCTCTTGAGCCATTCGGAATTAGCCGCTCGTCGTTTCTTCATCGATTTGCTCATCTTCTCGTTATCCTTGAGCCAAAAACCATGATCTGATGATGGTATGGACACATCTTTCCTCCAACTCTCCACCTTTTCCCATTCATCTGCTTCGAGAAACTGATGGGTCCCGCAGGGAGACGCCTGCTTAAGGCTCTCTGGGCTTGGGAGATGACACTGATCCTCGTTGTCGGACGCTGACATTTCCACCGACTGTGAACAACAAATGTCGACGGCGTTTTGTTTGGCTTTGTTGGGGGCATTCTTTCGCCGATGATCTTGATCTGTCTTTCGTCGTTTAGCCCAGGGATTGACCCAACCAGAGGATCGTTCAAAAGGGCCCTGCAAGGCGGCGGATAGCAGAAATGGAATGGAGCCACCTAAGAAGCGTTGGCCAGCCGCCTCGTATCGTCGTCGTCTTTCCGCAGTGTCATCGTAGTCTTCGTCCTCTGATCCTTTATAATAGATGTCTGTTACGGGACAAATTGATTCCGAGTATATGAGATCGTCTTTCCAGCTGGCAGGGAAGTCCATCTTTGTCACCATGTCACCGAGCAGGGTCGCCCTTTCACAGCTGCCTCGCCTTCGCTAGAAAAGAGTGTGTTTCTTGTCATAAATTTGGGTAGAAAGGCCTGGTAGGATTTTAGCGTCAAACTCAAGGTATGATCTTGGCCTGTTGTTCCTTTAATATTTGCGCGTTTCAAGTCAAGCAATGCGTGTATGTAATACTCCAAGAAAGTTATAATGAACATGGTCCAGCCTTCATAACGCGGTACCTCCGTGAGCGCGACGCGTTTGTCTAACACGTGACCTCGCGTAAAGTGCTTCTCAATAAACCGCGAATTAACGCACCATGAGAGGCTTATCAGAATATTGCAAAGCAAATTGCACTTGGTGTCTTCTTTTCGTTTCAAAACATAATTTACAATTGTCATCTAAAACTGTATTGTTTGGTTACGAAGAGGTTTAAACAGCAATAATTGAAGGTGCTACTGTTCGAGACAAGGACACAGTCACGTGATGTGTCCTTCTTCACGTTGGCCCGGTAACTATCTGGAGTCCTATCAATAGTGGGCTTTGGTATGTTTACTCTGGCTGGGTGTCAGATCGCATCTCAACGCGCGCACGAGGTAATAACCAGTCGTGTTTGCCAGTCATTAGCCCATTATCGATTTTTGGCCCATTCGACCGCAATTGCATACCCTTTTCTTTCTTATCATGGACACTCGAACATCATAGTTCTTACATGCCAGCCGCCTCGCACGACATGTGAAGTTGATCATTTTTAATTCATTTCAACTTCAGATTCAGCTGCAACGATCATCTCATGGGGGGAAAGAGGGTCTGAAACCGTCGTCGGTACATAAGTCTTTGAATGCGATCATGTCGCACGCTTGGCTGGACTCTCTCTCCGAGGACTGGGTCTCTCAACCGGGATCTGACGTTTCGAACGGTCAGCTGCCGCGCCTTAGCAGTGGCAAAGACCTGGAGTCGTTGCAATTGCGGGGGACGTCGAGCCGAATCCCACGTAGGACATCGCAAAGCATAGCTGCTCCGGCCTCTGCGAACAACAGCAGCCCCAACGTCCTTAGTGAACGGAATGCCAGCGACATAAACATATCAAGGTTGCAACGACAACCATCGAAGCTGTCCAAGGAGTTCAAGTCATCCTCTGGGGGGCTGCTCTCGCGTCGCTCCTCAAACATCAGTTCCGGGTCGGTGGTTCACAACCACTCGCAGAAAGAAACGTCCTCGATCGAGAATCGCGAAACGCCGGAATGGAAGCGGCGCTTGGTATACGGCAACGTTGCCTACGGTGAACAGCGAGATCTGTTTGAGTCGGCTGCCGTGGGTCTTCAGGACATGTTTCGACCACCAGCGATAGATTCACCTGATAAGAATATGGCACAAAACGAGCCTGAAGTCTCGGCAATGACCTTGGCTTCCAGCCCTCCAGCCGCAGACTTGGAGGAGTATCTAGATTTTGAGGAAGACGAAGAGCCTTGGCACCCTGCAGACTTGACTCCGAGCCCAAGTCCTAGAAGGCCAAGAGCAATAATTGATGTTGAGAAGGATGATGACCCGTCACCAATCGTCAATCGGGGCCGCAAAGGTCTAGCGACCGGAGACCTTCCGAGCCACGAACAGCTTGCCTCGCAAATTTACAGAGACGACAGTTGCCTCACTGACGCGCACGAAATCAACGACCCGACAAGAAAGGTCAGCGGCCAGAGCGATACGCGTAATGAAGACTTCAGTCCCATCTTGATTGGAAAGCATAATAATCAGAATGGTAATGTGGATTTCGCAGCTATCGATGTACCTGTGGACCAGCTCTGGCAAAAGCTGGAGCGTCTTCGTATCAATCAGATGCTTCTTGATTCACAGGTCGACTTTGACGTCGAATTTGAGGGCCCAGTTCAAGCCGAAGATATGACCCAGAACGATAAATACAATGGCGCGTTCATCAACGTGCAGCGAGGTGGCCGATCTGGAGATGGATCATTCTACAGGCACGGGCTGAGCTCAGAGATCGGTGTTGACACATCGGAAATGCTCCCGGAGGAGTCGCTGCAAGCGAGTACGCCGAAACAATTCCCATCCGTCAGAACGCAGACCTCGAATTCGTATCCCGCTTTTCAGCTCAACCAAAGCCCATCGCTTCCACGGGCGCCTTTTCCAAGCCCCGAAAAGAGAAACGCGGGCCAACGAACATCAGAGTCACCGTCGAAGAGCCCTCTGAAACTGTTCGGTCCTTACGACACGTTCACAAACCAGACGCTCCTTCGACGCATCAGTCAATTCGAGGAAAAGTCTCGCAGCCAAGCTGGAAGTTCGTTTGTCTCTGGTGATGGCGAGAGCTCTAGCCGAAACATTTTCAGTTCCCAAAACAGACCCTCTGCTAGCAGGAATAGAGCGATCAGCAAGTTCGGCGGAGAAGACCTGGAAGGCTATGAGTTCTCTGCTGATGTGGAAAGCAATACATCGCTCCTAGACAAGGAGAACATAACGCCACAAGGAGAGACATTCCGCCCAGCGTATCCATTGGCGCCTCAAGGTGCGCCGACAACACGCTCGGGCGGTTCTGCGGAACGATCCAGGCATGAAGATCGGGACCAGGTCAGTCCGCCGCATGAGCGTGATGCTAGTGACCCAACATCTATGCAGAGACACAAATACGTGACTGCGTGGAACGGCATATCAGACGAATCAAGCAGTCAAAGAAGAGACCCCGGATCCGAAGGGAAACGACCGCGCGCATCGCCTTCAAAAGATCCTACGCCGAAAAGGCGACGGACTCTCCACAAGTCTGACATTGCGTTCGGCCGTGAGGAACGTCTAACTCCTTCGGGATCTCAGTTGATAATGGGTAAAAAGCGAAAAGACTCGCGGCCAGGCGATTTCGAGCTGGCTCATCCTGATGTTCTTGCTGTCAGATCTATCCGTCGCCCTCGAGTCCCCACCTTAGGGTCTCAGCGCGCAAGGTCGATGAGCGAACCCCGAAAGCCCTCCATCTCGACATCACAGATCGAGCGTACAACCGTTTTGTCTAGCGGTTCCGTATCCGGCACCGAACGTAAACCTTCGATCCGGACGCAAGATTTTGTGGACCAAGCCGCTCAAATCATGGCCATGATTCGCAGCCAAGTGAGACCCGAACTTGCGAGCTTAGAGGAGTCCGAAGAGGAGAATCAGAATCTTGATTGCAATTGTGCGACAGAATCATATCAGGATTCAACGACAGAACCTTTTTCGAGGCCGCCCAGTCGCGATGGGAAGCCACTGGTACGAACTCCTCTACGCCAGGAGGACCCAGAAGTCGTCGATCGATTAAGGAGATATCAAGAGTTCAGCGACATGGGAGACGTGGTATCATCGTCTATTCGATCAGTCAGTATTGCGAAAGATGCCGTTCTCGCGGCGCAACACCTGGTAGAGCGGATCGAGGACAAAAGTCGTGCGATTCCTGCGGCTCCTTTGAGTGTCTCGGGCCAGGTAATAAGTGATTTACCTCACGTGCGTATCACAAGCAGTTCTGATTATCGTTCGGGGCCTGGGAGTCCAACCCGAGAGTACGCTTCGCATTCGTCTGGAAGATCTATGAGCCAGGCCTATCCATCGGCCTCCTCGAGAGGCTCGGATTCTCGGAGAACAATCATACCAGAGACCGTGTCTCATCTGATACCCGATCAGGTTGGTAGCATGTACCTTGACAAAGAAAATAACGTTTGGGTCAAAAGGAAAGAGTCCAATAGCTCGAAGACGCTCGATCGTCCCTCGCTGGATAACACCGAAGATGATCCATTTGCCAGCATTCCAGACTTGACCGTGGACGTAACCAGAGAGATGCAGAACTTGGCGCCGACTACTGCGCAGAAGCCGATCCTCGCAGATGATCTCGAGCTACAACAGTCTCCGAAAAGCCCATTGACGGACCACAACTCCAAGGAAGTGATCGCGTCCAATTTGGAGAACATGGAAGTAGCGGCAGACAGCTTCGACAATTCCAATGGACGTACTTCAGGTCCTGCGACTTCGTTGCGAATGCCCAAGGGCAACACAGCATCCGACATGCGGCGTCGGAACCTCACCATCTCGTTTTCTTCTCCTATCGCATCCATTATTCGTGACCTATCATCGGAGCCATCCGAAGACAGTGTGGCGAATCTGCAGAATGATGAGGAGTTGATCAGCCCCCCTCATCGGTCCCCGTCTCGGTACGGCTCGTTGAAAACAAAAGCACGAACTGCCTCTCAAGGGGTTACTCGACTTGAGTTCCAAGCGCCAGCCCGACATCAATCTCTTCGTCGCTCATCTTTTGTACCGCGACCGGTTTCACGAATCGATGAACAAGATGAAGAAAGTATTGCTGAGCCTTCACACGTACACGATCAGCAAGTCAGCATAATTGGTGACAACAGCATTGTCAGCCATAAGACGCCAAACGAGCGACAGGCCAGTTTGAGTCTTTTCATCAACCGAACGCCTAACCACGGGGTCATTCCACTGCAAGCTGGCACAGACGATAGTGCATTTATCGGACGCAACGTCGGGAAATGCTCTCTAAGCCCCCTTTCCGAATTTACCCTCAACAACGCCGACCAGTCCTTTGGGTTTGAGGTGAGCTATGTGATGGGTACCCGGCACATGTCGACAGGCGATCGCTCTAAGCGAGTGTTGTCCATGACGATACGCGAACTGGTGGACAGACTCGGCGAGGCTGAGCCACACGAGCCATTCTGGGAAGACTTGACAGTTCTCGATCTGAACGACAAGCGGCTGACAAGCTTGCACATGCTGGAGGAATTCTGCGGGAATGTGGTGACTTTGGATGCATCACGGAACAAACTCAGTCATCTTGACGGCATTCCATCCAGCGTACGACAGCTCAGGGTAGCACAAAACCTGCTGACAGAGCTGACTTCCTGGGACCACCTCATGAACTTGCAATATGTGGATATTTCGAACAATGGGGTCAAGAGCATATCGGCTCTAAAGTCTTTGGTACATCTCCGCAGCGTCAAGGCGGATGATAATCCTTTGAAGAGTCTGGACGAGCTGGATTCACACGATGGATTATTGTCTCTGCGAGCTCGCAACTGTATAATTGAGGAAGTCGACTTTTCGAAAGTCAGACTACCACGGTTGACGGAACTCGATCTTGCTGGCAATCGCATCAATCGAATTAGCCACCTAGAGACGCTCTCGGCTCTGACGCGATTAAACCTGGCACGCAACCAGCTTGAGGACTTTCCAAAAGCAAGCTGCCTGAAGATGCTGAGGTTGCTCAATCTAAGCGACAATCATCTATTTGAGCTCGATATCAGCAGTTTTCCAAACTTGCACTCTGTGCATGCTGACAGGAACCGTATCCATCACGTGTCCGGGTTCGACAGAGCTCGCCGCTTGGACAGTCTCTCGCTGCGAGAGCAGCAGGGTCACATTCCTCTTGACCTGAGTTTTCTCTCGGACGCCTATGAGGTTCGTAAGTTGTTCCTATCGGGCAACTATCTGCGAGAGTTCGACCCGCAAATCGACTTTCTCAACTTGCAACTGCTCGAACTGGCCAATTGCGGCCTCCAAGGACTGCCCTCGAATCTGGGACAGCTCGTGCCTAATCTCAGGATGCTGAACATCAACTTCAACGCGATATCTGATCTATCATCGTTACAATACATACCTCGGTTGAAGAAGCTTCTTGTGGCGGGCAATCGTCTGGCGGATTCGACTCTGGTGACACGACTGTTGATACAATTCCCTCACCTTACTCAACTAGACAGTCGGGACAATCCAATGACCCTGGGGTTTTATGCTCCTGTGCAGGTCCTCGTGCCGATGGCTGAGCGCGGAGGCGTGGATCCATTCGTCTTGCCGCAAGCGGATGTGGAGAGAAACGAATTATTTGCAAATAGACTGGATGGGGTGACGAGATTAAGACGGCGACTGCATCAAGTTGTGCTCGTGGATAGCTGCAGAAGGCTGCGAATGTTGGACGGCCTGCCTGTCCGAAGACAGGCTGTCTTTGCTCAGGATGAAGTGTTGCAAACCTTGGTGGCCGAGGGGCTTGTCCCTGATATGGAGGTCGTGGGAGACGGCGACGAGGCGATTCCAGAAGACAACCGAATAGAGGGGGCGATGAAGGAACAGGATGGTTCCCCGCGAGGTGACAAAGAGCATGGAAACTCAAACATAGCGGAGGCACCAGTAGATGGACAACAAAGCATAAGGTCAAGCAGTCCTCGATGGAGCAGGGAAGACAGTTTCGCTTGAGATAGATGTCTGAACTTGATTTGGGACAGACCCCTGAACGTTGGTCGAAAATCTTGGGTCGAGCAAAACAAAGCAAACGAGATATGAGGCGGGTTTCTATACTTGGCGGCGCAGGTATGTTTTTTTTTTCTGGCTTGGTTTGCCAGGAGTCAGAGTTGGAGGCATGTGCATCATCAACAGGCGTTGTTTGGTCAATGGCCAGGGTCAACGGGACGGCATTGGGGAACATCATAGGACATTGGATTGGGTCTTGTTTTGGTCATGCTTCATTGGCGGCTGTACGAGTAGACGATAGAGAAAGAAGGTCGAGGCCATTATGATGAAATTCGGACATCTTTTGTGCCTCTCAGTGCTCGTTGATGGAAGACGAATGTCACCCGTACATGGATGAAATTATATGCGGGTTTGCTGGGGTTTCATTCTTACAAGTAGCAAAGCCACGAGCTCGCTTTTTGCCCGAATCCCTGGGCTTCCCATCTAGGTTCACCATTCTAGCACTTGTTCCGACACCCAAGCGGAGATCATGGAGTTCATAATATTGGAGTTGGACGATGTCGCTTGAGAGGAAATCGGCGAATGGACTTGGCAGATGCGGCGCCGTCCCTCTCCACCCTTTGGAAGAAATTATTTCTCCGCGCAATCATCCAGGCCACGTGACTACCCCAGGCTGCCACCCACATGTAATTACGTGAAGCATGCTACCCTGTAATATATTACCTGCAATGCATCGGATACTTGATTGACCGCAAAGCCAGGTTGCATCACTTACTTGTACTCTTGTTTCCGCCTCGCGTCATAGATCCTGCAGTCACACAGACATCACACATACGCCAACGCAAGACAAGGTGCAGATACAATCAGTTCACCCGCGGTTGGCCTTTTCTCTACTACGGCACCTTGTTACCACCCTGGTCCATCCTCGAGTCAAGACAATTGTCGCCACGTGTGCTCCTCCTTCGAATTTGATCAGAAACGACGTTGAGGACGACCAACGGTCCCCTGCCGTTCCTCGACATGCCCTTCTTCTCTCACCGGTGACTTCCTGCCACCAGCCGGCAGTTGATGCTTCTGCCGGACACGAGCATAAAACCGAGCCGTTCGAGACGATGGACGCGTCAACAGAGTCTTTACCGTCGTATGCCCTCGAGCGCTCCACCTCGCAGCAAAGCGTCGCCTCAGTTCAGTCGGCTCGCTCCCACAGGAGTGCGACTGTTCGCGTTGGGAGGAGCCGCAGACTTCCGAGCCAGCCCCGCAGCTCCACGAGCAGTGCCGCTGCCAGCGACAAGTCTTTGACCAGTTTCCCCAGCTTCTCGCCAGAAGCCGCAGCTCTTGAGCGCTTTCCTCACGATGGGAACGAGCCTTCGAAGACGACCACACCCGAGTCGGAACCCACCCGCTCCAGGAACGTGAGCAACAAGGCTCCGTCGATCGTGGATACCCTCGCAGGCCCTGCTTCTGCTCGAAATGCCCTGTTCGAAGATGCCCCGCTGCGGCAATCTATTCCTGGTGCACTGCATCGGGCCGACGATAGCCACATTGAGCGACTCATTGCCAGACATGGCGCCGTGGCTCTGATGAGGCAGATCGCGGAAGATTTAGCTCAGCGGGACAACGAGATATCCAGCTTGCGGCGCCGTGCTGATGAACGCGAGCGAGCGCTGAGGAAGATTGTACGGGAATGCGGTCTCTCCAACTTAGACCTCGAGACCAGATTAAAGGCTGTTGAAGGAGAATTCCGGGCGAGCGACAGAGCACGCGACGCTGAACCCGCAGGTCTACGCAATCTTATGAGTGATGCCATGCAAGACACCATGAGAGAGAATGCTTTTGGAGAAGCAGAGCGATCAAGCTCCACAGTCCGAGCCGCAAAATCATCCGCAGCTGCTGCAGCCGGCGGGAAAAGCACCATGCGAGGCTGGAAAGAATTGATTTGGGGCTCAGGAACGGTGAAGAGGGCAAGTCGCTCCAGCAGCGCTCAGGATGATGCTGTTGCCGCCACCAACGTTGTCCGCTCCCACTCAAGCATCGATCGAAGGCCGCCTCTGCAGGATGATTTGTTTAGTCCCCCGCCCGAAACGACAGCAGCATCTGGCCGGACCTCGAGCAGAGCTTCCAGCACCCACGATGGGTCCATCGCGCAACGCGACTCAACTGTTTCCTTGGCCAGCATGGCCCTGCGGCTGGTCGCAGGGGGGCCGCCCAACTCCCGTGACAATAAGTCACGCGGGAGAGCGACGAGTGCATCTGGCCGCGCGAATTCGAAGAGAGCGGACTCGACGGCCAGCGTCAAAACAGTGCCTTCGGCTCGAGCCGCGTCCATGGCTGGGAACCCCAAAGCTTTGATGGCCATGAGGCGGTCAGGACACACCCCTCAGACGCCGACTCAAAATCACTTGCAAGCCCAGGATAAGTGGGCGACTGCGTCAAATGGACCATCGAGCCTCGCAACTGCCCGTCAGGAAAGCTATGGACCGGTCGAGATGGACGCCATTTTGCCGCCAGAAACTCAACCTCCGACTTTGTCACAATTGTACAACAATGGGGGTGGCAGCAACTACACCAATGATGAATTCCTTACCGACCGTTTCGGTTTCATATACGATCAGCGTCGGAAAAAAAGGCAGCGGGAGGCTGCCAAAATTTCAAGCCACAACTTCAGAACAAGTAAAGGGGCACGCGCCGAGATGCTCATGAACGGCCGAACCCGCACCCCGACCAACTTGCTCGACGACAGTCACAGCACCAAAGGAAGCATCTTGAGCGAGGATCGTTCCGAAAGTCCGAGCAGCTTAGATGACAGGAGTCAAGATGACGGCAAGACGTGGCGCTGGCAGGACTATCTCAAGATGCCCACATTCCCCACCGAGCTTCTTAGCCATACGCCGAGCACAAGTGCGTCAGCCCTCGAAGTTTTGGAAGCTGGCCCTGTCAGGACAGAAACATCGCGAGAAGACGAGGATCCAGCAAAAGCGCCCAGCATCAAAACGACGGGAGCAGGGCTCATGCCCCAAGCAAGCACGACCACAGCCGTGGATAGCGAAGGCACAGATCGTAAGGAACCGGAAGCGACGGTAAGCTCCATCGTCAAGGAAGACGCCGAACCCGTGAAGCTCCTGCTAGATCAGTTGAGCGAAGTTCACGACTCGCTGCAGCGTGACAAGACGGTGAAGTGGAACGACTTCCTGCGCAAAGTGAGGGCAGAGCGCCGACGGGAGGGCGAAGCTGCCGTCGCTGCTGCGGTGGCTGCCGCCGAAGCTCGCTACGAATCGCCAGCCATGATCCTGCCGGAGACGCGCGTGGCGGATGGCGAGGTCATAGGCATTTCCGGATTGGGGAACAAGGGCAAGGTTGGTCGAGCAAAATGGAGCGAATTCAAGTCGTTGGTTCTCGGCGGAATTCCCGTAGCACTTCGGGCCAAGATTTGGTCCGAGTGTTCTGGAGCCAACACGCTGCGCGTACCCGGCTTCTACGAAGACCTGGTTGCTCAAACCGGGTCCGAGGATGACGCCGCCGTGGTCAGCCAGATACAGATGGACATTCACCGCACTCTGACGGACAACATCTTTTTCAGGAAAGGCCCTGGGGTGCAAAAGCTCAACGAAGTGCTACTAGCTTATTCGCGCCGCAACAAGGAGGTCGGCTACTGCCAGGGGATGAATCTCATTGCCGCCAACCTGCTTCTGATTATGCCCACGGCCGAGGACGCCTTCTGGATTCTGGCGTCCATCGTAGAGAGTATACTCCCACCCGAATACTACGACCACTCGTTACGTGCCTCTCGAGCGGACCAACAGGTTCTGCGGCAATATGTGGCGACTGTCCTTCCAACCCTGTCGACACACCTGGATGCCCTCTCTATCGAGCTCGAGGCCTTGACGTTTCAATGGTTTCTCTCCGTCTTCACGGACTGCCTGTGTGCCGAGGCGCTCTTTCGCGTATGGGATGTAGTGCTTTGCACCAACGACGGGAGCACCTTTCTGTTCCAGATTGCCCTGGCGCTGCTCAAGTTGAACGAGAGAAACCTGTTGCAATGCGATACCCCGGCCGCCGTGTACACGTACATCAACCACCACATGACGGAGCATGCCATCAGCATCGACGGGCTGATCCAGGCCGGCGAGGCATTGCGACGTGTCGTCCGACGCGAAGATGTCGAGCAGCGACGAGCCACGGTGATGCAGGACGAAAGGGATCAGCTGGCGGAAAGGGATGGCAATGCGCGCAAGGTCGCTGAGCATGCCAAAGGTGGCGAAGACATGGGTGAAGAACAAGCACGCGATGGATAGAAGAAACATGATTGGGGTCGTGACGCCTTTTTTTTGGACGCACCTAGATTTGTCTGGAGTTGTAAAAAGGGCGATGGAATTTGGAGCATGTAAAGCGACAGCAATAGATACCCCCGTATTCCCTTTGTCGGAGCATCCTATTCCCTGCCTTCTTTAGTCTCTTTGCCGAAATTCGAATCTAGAGCAGAACTCCCGAGCGCTCGAAACTACAGCTTTGCTTTATTCTCTTTCTGCCACTGCTCATACCACACCTTTCCAAACTCTTTCCTCTCCGCGTCCTCCTTGCGGTCCGCATCAAACCTCGCCTCCTCCCTCGCCAGTCCATTACCGCTCAGCTCCCCAATCAGATCCTTATACAGCTCCGCCTTGATGACGCCGTAGACGCCCGACTTGGGCTTTTCCAAAAGCTGGCGCTGGTCGATGAACGCCAGCGCATCCTCCAAACCCTTCGGCGCCAGACCGTCCGCTATCCCGCAGGCCACCGCTTCCTCGCCGGAGAAGCGGCGCGCCTCGAGCGCCAGAGTGCGACAAACAGCAGGCGACAGCTTACGTCGGAAGATGGCAGCCATAGCGGGCTTCAGCGGCGCACCGAAAAGAAGCTCGTTCAGACAGAGAAATCCGCGCGGCGAGGGGGCGAGACGATAATCGTGCGCGAGGGAGAGCATAAGTCCACCCGCGTAGGTGTGGCCGTTGAGAAGAGCGAGCGTCGGCATCGGATACCTGAAAACCATCTGTTAGCAAGAGAAGGGCAAGGGAAAAGAAAGAAGAAACGAACGTGAGTAGCCGTTTCCAAAGGCTGTAGAAGAGCGCCCAGAATCCTTCCGTCTCAATGGCGTGCGCGAGGTCCAGGCCGTTGGAGTAGAATTTGGGAATCCCGCTCGTCGTCACGACTACGCCGGGAGGGTAGTTGCCGAACTCGAGCACATCCAGGGCAGAGAGGAGGGACCGGCAAAAGGGCGTGGTCAGACGGTTGTCCGGCGCAGAGGTGAAGGTCAGCACGTAGATGCCGGCACGGGGCGAGGTGCATACGATGTCGCCGCCCGGGTGAGAGCCGCAGGCGGCGATGGGGATGGTGAAGAGGGCGGAGGAGGACATTGGAGAGACAAATGACGGTGGCTAGGGGGTTTCTACTGTCGTTCGGCGGTGGTGAAGATGGGAGACAATGTACGGATGATGCTGTATTCTGGTCGTAGCTTGAACACTATTCCAGTAACACCTACAGAAAATGATGCCGAGGTTGAATGTGAAAAGGCGGGATGACATGACGTGCCCCACCAGCGTCGACGCCAGCTCAACCCTTTGGATCCCGCATCCGTCACGTCACCGCAGCCCTTTGCAGCGCCCATCTCGCTCGACGACGATGGCGCCTCGTCGCTCCGCCCGAACCATCGTCTTCTTCCATCCAGACCTGGGCATCGGCGGCGCGGAGAGACTCATCGTCGATGCCGCCGTCGGTCTGCAGAGTCGCGGCCACCGCGTCGTCATCTTCACCAACCACTGCGACGCGGGCCACTGCTTCGACGAATGTCGCGATGGTCAGCTAGCTTCTGCCTCCCCCTTTCCATCATCATCATCAGCTAAAACCTCACCACAACAGGGACACTCGACGTGCGCGTCCGCGGCGCCTGGCTCATCCCGCTGTCCATCCTGTCGCGACTGACGATCCTCTGCGCAATCCTTCGCCACCTCCACCTCGTGCTCACCATCTTTCTCACGGGCGAGCTGGCGGCCCTCCGGCCCGATGCCTTTGTCGTCGACCAGCTGTCCGCGGGTCTTCCTCTGCTGCGAATCCTTGCGCCCTCCGTGCCCGTGCTGTTCTACTGTCATTTTCCGGACCTTCTCCTCGCCCAGGGCCGGGAGGGACGTCTGAAACGCCTGTACCGCGTGCCGTTTGACCAGCTCGAAGCTTGGACCATGGGGTTCGCGCAGGCTGTGGCTGTCAACTCCGAGTTTACACGGGGCGTCGTGAGACGTACCTGGCCGCGACTGGAGGATAAGACGCGCGTGAACGTCGTGTATCCCTGTGTCGATACCGGTGCGATACCTGCGAAGCCGGTTGGCGATCGGGGTAGACTCGTGCTTAGCATAAATCGCTTCGAGAGGAAAAAGGACGTGGGACTCGCTATCCGGGCGTTGGCGGCTATACCGCAGTCAGAGCGTCGGGGATTGCGCCTGGTGATTGCTGGTATTTCTTTGGCTCTGTTCTATGATACAATCATGTTTTGCTAACATCTTGAAGGTGGCTACGACGATCGCGTATTGGAAAATGTCCAGTACCACACTGAACTGCAGAACCTCGCTTCCTCTCTCCAGCTGTCCCACGAGACCATGACGCCCAGCTCAATGGAGCAGAACTCGGGCATACTTCCGTCACAACCGCAGGTTCTCTTCCTTCTCTCTATTTCCAACGCTCTCAAGACGTCTCTGCTCCAGACAGCTCGCCTCCTCGTATATACCCCGTCCAACGAACACTTTGGCATTGTTCCTCTCGAAGCCATGCTCTCTCGTCTTCCTGTTCTGGCTGCCGATAACGGCGGTCCTGTCGAGACCATTGCCGACGGCCAAACAGGATGGCTACGCGACCCCGCCGATGTGGAAGCCTGGTCGGCCGTCATCAAGACAGCTACTCTCGAGATGAGGGACGAGCAGATACAGGCTATGGGTGAAAGAGGGGCGGAGCGTGTGAGGAGACTGTTTGGGAGGGATAGTATGGCAGAGAGGTTGGATGATATCGTGGGGACGATTGTGCGCGAGCCTTTGCAACAGTCTTCGGTGCTGAGCTGGCTCCTCATCGGGTCAGTCGTGGTGGTGGGAATCGTGTTGGCGGGCTTTGTAGTGACCTGCGGAAAGAAAACGTCTTGACACCGATCTTCAAAGTCGGGACTTGGCGAGATGGCGCATCACTGCCGTTGTGTATATAGATTCCTACGTTGGGCATCCGCATCGTCACCGTGCGGGTTTTACTAATGAGAGTTTGATGGACAATAAGCGGCCAACATCAAGTCTTTGAATTGTCAAGAGGGGATATCTCGCGTAAGATAAAAGAGAGAAAAACAAGGCGCCGCCCCCTTATGTAAAATGGTACGCGGTCCGTATAGACAGCAGGTCTAGATGAAAATAGCACAAGAATACAGTAAAGTGGCCGCCGAGCAATCTTGACCGCCTCTCGCAAAGGAGGCAAACCACACCAACCTGAAGACAAGCCGCTGACTTCCTCATGAGGCACCCGTCACAAAACTCCTCTGTAAAGACATCGTGTATGCGAGTTCCCTCGCCTTCGAGACCACTGCGCAGAGCCGAAAGAAGTGGCAGGGATCTCGGCGGACCATCGATATTACCCAACACAAGTTGCTCGCTTGCCGCGATGGGAGCAGGGATGTGGGATACCTGCCCCTGGACGTCGGCCCTCGCCTGGATCTAGCCGACGTCCCATCGCAGATCGAGCATGACAAGACACATGTTGCGTCTCGTAAAAAGTAATGCGCCGGTTGCTATGCACAAATTCAAGTACAAGGTGCTCTCCCAGCCCCGTCGCGGTAGGAGTGCAAGTTGGCACAGCAGTCCAGCACCTCGTCGTACCTCGCGCGAGAGGCCCCTCCTCGAAACCGTGGTATTATTCCGCGACGTTGTGTCTCTCAGTTCTATCGTGATGGCGAAAAAATGTTGAGACAAACTCAACCACACCTCAGGCCTTGTGGGTGACGATGTAGCCGTCGGCCGGAGGATTACTCGAGGATTCGTAAATAGATACGGCAGAGACTAGGGAATCGCAAGGAGTAGACAACGGTTGGCGTCATCAGAAAAAAACCCGGTACTGTGCGAGTCGGATCGTCCGAAATCCTGTCGTCGTGATCCGTATTTGTTTTCACATCGAACTTGCGCTATTTTCAGCCCGCATGGTGAGGTTGAGACCGGGTTCACTGATATGCCTATTCCTCCACGAGTATGTTCGTCGCGTCATCAGCATGAAGAGCCACCTTTTTGGCTGTCTCGTTGCTCGCCGTGCTGGCACCTGTATCGCGTCGTCTGGCTTCGAGGGGGCGTTCATTAATGCCATTTGCGGAGGGCGTCGATTTCCTTTTGGATCTAGCCATGAGAAAAATGCCGTCATCGCTTCCGTCGTCTTCGTCACATGTACTTATTGGATGGCTTTTATTTTCCATACCGACCGCGACAAGCGGCTTGCCATCGTTGAGATGTACTGATAGGGAGTCACTTGCTAAAGCAGGCCCATTTTCATAGACGGGCCCAGGAGCGAATCCCTGACCCGATTGTTTGGCACCACTGGAATCTTTTAAATCGCCCTTTTCATCCCACTGCGCATCGTGACGGGCCAAAAGCTCGGCATCCAGATCTGCGGACACGGAGCTGGCACCGCTGAGCAAGGCAGGGAGCGATGGGTCAGATTGAAAGATTGACAATTGACGGGACGCTGTTTTCGAGAATCGGTCGGCCGCCATTGGGCTCATGGCCTCGCTGGGGCTGGTCATTGGGGTTCCGATTGCTTCCAGCGACTCCACGCTCGAAGACTTGCCCGTCACCAGGGTATCATTCCGCGAGCGTCCATCCATCAAAGGCGTCGAGTACTGCGGCCAGCCTGAATTAGGGGGCGAAGGCGGACAAGGCACAAACGCGGGTTCGAGATCAGGCGCTCGCGGTGTGTCGTCTGCTGAGTAAATTGAGGTCCCTAGAGCGTTCGGGGTGGATTGGACACGATTCGACGGGACGATTCTCTGCCTCTCTGGATCGACGTCGTGGGAGTGAGCGGTCCTCGGTCTCCCATCGGTGCGCCCATGTTGACGATTACGAAAGTTGGGGTCCGAGTGAGGTCGACCGTGTGGGTAGTTTGACGCGATGGGTTGAGGCGACGAAGCTAAAGGCGAGGGGGCATTGTGCCCAAAGCGACTTCGTCCGAGATCAGTTGATCGCGTTGGCCCAGAGCGTCGCGGACCCTGCGCGCTGCCAGGTAGAACTGGAACCGGGGCTGCTGATGCCGCTTGAGGCTGAAACCGCTTTTCGGTGCTAACAAAGAGCCCCCGATCTACTGATGCAGACCGTGAAACATCGTCGCTCTGTGATTCCAACATTGAAGGCCGGTGGGCCCGCACTATGCTCTCCGTAGGGTCGACCAGATGAGAGTCACCGTGCGGAGTTACTGGCGTAGATCTTGTCTGATTCACGGCCGGAGCAAGCTGAAGGAACTGTTGAGTCAGTGCCCCGCTATATGCCTGGCGATGGTGCCGCCAGAGGCTGCCCGTGCCTTCAGGAGGTTGCTTATTGCTGCTTGATCCGTCATATGACTCGGCACCTGCTGGTGGTAGAACTGTCGCCAGTGGATCGTACATGCCAGGGTCACGCTGCGCCATCGACGTTGCCTTGAAACTGCCGTGGCGATCGGCGGTGGCAGGCAAGTCCCGGATGGTAAAGTATTCGTCTCCATGAAGACTGCCGCGTCGATCGTTGTAGTGGGAAGAGAGTGCGTGCTGTCTGAACAAGCTGTCTCCAGCAGAGCTTGCCGCGCTGCTCGTGGCGCGTTGTCGAGATTTACTGTCGCCACGTTCGACCAGAGATGGCATCACCTTTTCGACGGTCTTTTTGAAGACGGACCGTGCGCGCTCCAAGAGGGTCAGGGGAACGACAGCATGCGACATTTCTTTCTCGTCGACCTGAATCTTCCTGCCTTCGGATGGTCTGGCCGGATCCGTCTCAACAAGCCAATCTTGAAGGTTTGTGATCCCTCGGACAACCCAAGGATGACGCTTGATGTCTCTGAGCCGAATCCGCTTCTCGGGATTTTTCACGAGCATTTGAAGTAAGAGGTCGTGCAAGTCACCATCGACGTCCTCGTATTCGGGGTCGTTGTCATCACGATAGGGGTGCGCATTCTGACGTTTGTATAGAGATGTTGCAGATGGAGAGGTCGACGGATCGACTGCTTTCAGACGCCGGCGGGGAATGTGCACTTCCTCGGTTGCAATCTTGCGAAACATCTGAAATTCATCCTCTGCCAGAAAAGGAATGCGAGCAAAAATAAGGCAGTACAGGGTGACGCCAAGCGACCATACGTCAATCTGCTCTGAGACCTTGGGCTGCTGCTTGCTGCCGATGTCGGTGTAGCAAAGCTCCGGAGCGAAGAAGGCAGGTGTGCCCACAGTCTTGGAGAGTTCGAGATCGTCATCAAAGTCCTTAGCTTCAGATTCAGAAACAGGGTCGTCGAGCTCGCCATCGCGGATAGGACGGCCGAAATATGATACACCAAAGTCCGAAATCTTGACGCGATGGTCCCGGGTCCACAGTAGGTTGGCAGGTTTGATATCACGATGAACAACGCCTTGGTAATGCAGATATTCGAGTCCCAAGACAGTATCGCGGAAGGTGGAACGTGCTTGGTCGAACGTGAAGCACGGCACGTAAGAAAAGTCATCGGCAAAGGGATCGTGGACGTGGGGATTGTAGTCAACCGACGACATGTGAGAGATGATCGAGTCGGCCATACTAGGTGAGCGGACTCTCGAAGTTTCTTCGACATAGGCGCCGTACATGGTGCCATCGAGAGCAGCGGTAGATGGCGAGTTGGAAGGACCGCCGCTCGGAGTCGCCATATCGTCGACCCAGTCAATACTCTCGCCGCTCTCCGCAGCGCGAACGCTTGTCGAAGCCATAGATAGCGTTCGAGACGGTGCGATAGATGACCGTCGTGATCCCACAAGCGAGGCTGTGCCGTCAGTAACAGCGACGTCCTCACGAGATGGAATGCGTGACCATGTGCCAGCGCTGGATCCGTCATCAGCAGCCCCATGCTCATTGCTCCAATAATCAGAGGGACCGGCGAAATGCTGAGCCATCTTTGCTCTCTTCAATTCCTTGATGAACTGGCGACGTTCGAGGAGCTGATTGTACTGCTCTTCCTCAGCCGTTAGAGCCTCGCCTTTCATCTCCCGTTCAACACGTTTGCGTTCAACATGGCAGATATGAGGCAATCCCTTTTTACGCCATACAATCTCGCCCAGCTCAACGTGTTCGAGCACCATGTATATTTTGCGCAGTTCGGGATCGTCGATGACTTCGAGCAGAGCGACAACATTGGGATGGCGTATCTTTTTCAAGATCGCAATCTCCTTTTTCGTCTTGTCCTCGGGGGCCATGGCCATAACTTTTCCGAGACGACGTTTTTTGGAGAATCGAGGTATAATTTTGATGGCTACATTGTCACCAGTATCGGTATTTCGAGCCAGTTTGACCTTGCCATGCATGCCGCGACCGATCTCCTCGATGACTACATAATGATTGATCGACTTGCGGCCTGTGAGATTGTCCGAGTCTATAAGAGCCTTGTGGGTTCTGGAGAGTAGAGTCAGTTCGGGATCGTATCGGTTGATGGCATGGTTTCCCGATATATGTGACAGGCATCCTCTCAAATACCCTCACGGATGCATTTTCCCTCTAACGCCGACTACCGCGCTGGTAATTACAGAATGAAAGGGCGCTGGGGGCGACTCACTCTCTGACCCGGTACGTTTGTAATGGATGCAAAAACGGACTGTTGGAGACTGGTGCGGGCGAGTTGCTTTCGGAAACGGAGACGTTGGGGAGGGCGGGCGTGTCGCGTGCTTCTGTTGAACCATAGAGGCCTGAAGAGGATACGGGCGTGCTGCTTGCCGTCCTCAGTGGGAGCGAAGCCAGTGGAGGGAGATGGGCCGGCGCCGGCGCTTGGACAACCAACTGCTGCTCCTGCGACGCCTGCGGCGGCGGCGGCGTTGACGATGCCATCACTTGAGAAAACGAGCCCGTCGAGCGGTGAGTCCCACTCGAATCGACATGCTCGTCTGTCCAAGACGGTCAACTCGCACAGCGAGCCTCGTGAGGCAAAGTGTTGAGCGGTCAAAACTGGGCTCTTAGCACAGCATGGCGGGGGATGTTTGTCGAGACGAGGGTCCGATAGCAGGAGGCGCAAGAGGTACGGACGAGGATGCGATGCGGAGGAGAATCGAGAAGAACTTCGCGGAAATGGGCGATGGTTGGCCTGCGATCTGATGCGAGCGTGATAGGAAAAGGCAAGATTGTTAGACGAAGGAGTAGAAAACTAGGCGGGCGACGTCGTCTGGGTGGACTTGCGATGTGATGGTGCGTAAGGCAAGAAGATATGGCAGCAGTGGCCGAGATGGTAGACGCCTTCCCCACCATGGGTGCTGCACCCAGAGCGGGCACCCCAAAAAGATTCGATGGGCGACCTCATGTACTGTACTTATCGGGTACATGGAAGAGCGCAGCACAGGGATTCGGATACCTCCGATACGTGCGAGATCCCCCTCTTCCCCCCCCGCCACGCCTCTTTCTGGCCAGGCTGCGGGCAAGTCGAGAAACAAGGTACATATGGTGATTCCCAGCTATTTTTAGGTACTGGTACTTGTAATCCAAGTACGACCAGTAGCTTGCATGCTGCACACCCACTCGTAACAAGTGTTGCATTTGTTCCTCTGCTACTTGTACTAAGGATTGATTGACACTTGCTCGCCATCCTATGTCGGACGATCCAAATGCATACTGAGAAAGAAAATAGCTTGCATCGTTAGATAGTGATCAGACTTGCTGAGCAATACAGATCTGCATTGGCATTGTATGATGTAGCCGTGATGTTGAAGTCGCGGAATTACCACATGTAGTATTGAAGTGCTAGGACCCTGTTGAAAGAACTAGCGGTGCCAGTACAAGTGAAGAAGTGTCTGTAACCAGCCGAGGGCGCCGCATCGTGCTTGCACACGCAGCCCTGGACCGGCCCAGCCCTCACCAACGCCGGCGCCGTTTGACCAAGTAAGCCATCGCCATCGCCATCCATCGGGGAGCATACGAATAAGGTATACTCGTTGCGACCCGGGTTTGACGAAAAGATTGCCTTAGCCGTCAAAAGAACAATTGCTGCTCGCTGGTATCTCAGCCACCGATAAAACGGGCAGACTTTGGCCAGAATATCTCACACAAGCAAGGTCCGGATCCCGTCGCCGTCGCGTTACACTTGTGCGATCTGCGATGGAAATCCGGCTCCAGGCCAAGAGACTGGGGCTCACAGATAAGAACACCCAAGTAAGGTATCGGAACTTGAGCAAGTACACTACGCACTGCCAGTGACAAACAAGTACAAATAGTGTGGACTCGCAGTGGGGATGTCACTCTACAAAGTCGGTCGATGACCTTTCTTTTCCTCCCCCTCCTTGCCGCAACCGCCCTAAATTTGTAACTGTACATTTTGTACGTAAGGGCCCGCCCAAGAGGGTGCAAGATCAACTGTTCCATTTGCCGGGGCTGGTACAAGGCCGAAGCGGAGCAATGAAATTTGCACCCGCCACCCCCCCCCCTACTGTGCCTAGTTGCATGCCAAGAATCTTATCGAGCAATGTCATCATTGGCTAGTCCTCCCTGAACAGCCGGCACCCGCTGGCTCGGGCTTTCTGTGGCGGGCCGCGCTCTCGTTCTTGTCCTTAGCTGCAGCACGCTTGGGGCACCGAGAAAAAAAAACGTTGTCTTCCGCTGCAGAGCCGAGGGGGCATTGTTCATGTATATTTCTACTTTGTACTGTACATGTTCTTTCCACGCAGCTGGAACATGGCTCAGACCTTAATGCTTTTGCCGCGAGAGGCCCACGCAGAGATGTGCATTTCTGCTAGAACTTCAGGGAAGATCGATAGGCGACAATGAGGCCCATCCAACGTGGGAACCTTGTCCTTATCTTATTCTGACACGTTCGTGGCGTTTGGGGCGGATGACTAAACCGCGACACAACGCCCAAGCATGTACGGTTTGTACAAGTCCGGTACTTTTGGCAGAGGGTGAAGAGTCCCAGAGTTGGGACCAGACGCTACGCCAGAGACAGGTATCAGCTGTTACAGGGGCGGCAACAGCACTAGGAACCCGCCGCCACATCGTTGGAAGCTCAACCTGTTGGTGGTGCACAGGCCAGAGCCTTATCTGCTCGCACGTATGTAATGCCCGTCAACCTTCGCCCAGGCCGCCGGAGAAGCTGAGCTGCTAGCGCCGCCTGATGGTCCCAACCGTTGGATCCGTACCAAGGCAGGCACCAAAGACCTTGTGCGAGTTACGGCTGCTTCTAGTTGGTATGTACGTGCATGTGCAGCCTGGGACAGGTTTGCGGACGCTTCTGTTCTGCCTGTCTCTCAGTCGCAGCTCGTCACCTCCTCGTCCGAATTAGACAGAGACAGGTCGGGGGTTCCCATGGACGTCCGTTGGCCAAAATATTGCGACGCTCTAACCCGATGCGTGCTTTGGGAAACCCGATGGCTCAACCCAGCTCTCTCGGCTTAGTCGATGCATTAATTTACATCGGATCCCACAGAACCTCGGACTGAGCAACATTATTTTTGTAAGCATGCTATCTATCGCTACGGAGTACTACTAGTAGTATTCGACTACAGGTACGGGGTCACGGAGTACAATTGGCTTCGTCTTGGCTGTCCGGTCGCCGGAAGGCACGGATCAGCTGATCTGCTCAGGGTCCTGCTTCCCAGAAGTGTACATATCTGCTGCGGCGAAGTGCAAGTACCCCATCACAACTGTCACTGCTGGAGGTACATTAGTAGCCGCTTTCTTTGCAGAGTCTGGACTTGATGTCGAGCCCATTCATGTAGTACTGTTACTTCAACCAAGCATTCGTCACGCTTCGAGTGAAAGTAGAAGTACCCACATTACGCACTCCTCTGTAACGGCCTAGGCTTTTGGTGGTTCGGGGCACTCCGTGACAGAGGCACTTGTAGTATCAGGCGGAACATTGACAGGTGATGACTGTTGCACACTTTACTCCGTACCGTATGCGCCTTTTGTCCAACACAAACATATCCCGTCGCCCATCCACAGCACCCGCATCCCCAGCCACACCAAATCATCCAGATTCCACACGAGGGCCTGACTTCCAAGCGCTATATATAACTTGTCGCAACGAAAGATCGTTGAACGTGGCCGCAGTGGCTGGAATCCGGGCTGGATCTTGCAGGGTGTGCACGTTCCCTGGCTTGCCGCTCCACGCTGCGCCGGATGCAGCATCTGATGCCAAAGTCCCACGTCGAGCCGCCTTTGTTTTACCTGCTCGGCTCCTCACTCAATCAAACATACCGGCTGGTCTCGAGAACTTCTGTTGTTTTATTTGCAGTCCTGCAGGCAGCAGCATCGAAAACGTGTGCACAGACTAGTAACAGTAATTACATGGAGCGGCGGAAGGGAAAGCAGGAACAGCCGGGCCACAGAATCTGTTCTCCGGAGGACCAATTGAACAGGGGATTTGGCGGCAGCCTCTCATGCACATGTACGAGCCCTGCAGCGAATGTTTGGACCTTGGTCGGCTGATGGACGAGTGGAAACGGGTCGGCCTCTGCCATGTCTGCCGCGTAACGCATGCTGCATGAGAGGTGTCGGCTCAATCAGACGATTGGTGTATTAACGTCCAGCACATCTGAATGAGAATCTATTGCCAGGGCAGCAGCCAAGCCTTCAGTTACTGGCCGGTTTATTCAGCTTCGAGGTCCAATAAGAATGGGAAGCAATCCAAGACTTGCTCGACACCACCCTACCTTTGCTCCGATATTACTGATGATCATATATTTGCTCTCTGCGCTGCCCGCACCAACGAAAGAGTGAGTTGATGCCACAAAGATAAACAGTTCCTGGTCCGTGATTATTGACCGGGGCAAGGTTCGGATAGGGCAGCACGGGCAGTAAGAACGTCTGTCACTCTCAGACCCCTGATCCTGGCACCGACGCCACGCATTTTCCCCCCTGTCGCCGGTTCCTCGCAACAAACGATGTGACCGGCTATGGGAGCCAAAAGCGGCAATCCGCAAGTTGAATCTGCTCTCTCATCGTTGACGTAACGGAGAGGAGGGTCAGGTAATGAGACTCGGATCAACATGTGTGTGCCCAAAGGCTTGCTGAACACATCATTGGATGCTCGCGCCACCTTCATCCGCCGCCTAATGGAACGAAAGTCTGTTTTGGAAGGCAATCAATCCCATCATTTCCTCGGTCGTCCTCCGGCAGTGTTCAAGAGAAGCAACTGGCTAAGCCTCGCGTCTGCGCACGGCATCACACATGGGTATGCCTTCGAAGGGCCATGTTCGGGGCCGCTTTTCCGTTGCCTTCACATTGGATTCCGCTCAGAGAATTTCCTTATGGCAACCCTCAGCTCTCTCGGCCCTTTTGGCTGATTATGGGACTGGTCGATGGTGGTGTCAGAAATTCGAGTGCCTTGCATGGACGTGACAGCTGATCGAAAAGTGTCCTTAAGTCATCATCACTTCCCAATGAATGCTCACCACTGGTGTTCTCCGGTGCAAACTTGGCTCACTCTCTCGACAAATCACATGGCAGGGTACCCAGGTTTGTAATCCTGGCAATTGCTCGCTGGCTGGATTGGGCAGCTCGTCGCTTGCAGATGCTTCCACCCCCAACGGTGACCAGGTCTAGCGCAGCAACGAATTGCCAGGGTCCAGCGAGCTACTTGAAAGCGACTCGATCGTGCTTTTCTGTTTGCCGGATTGTACACAAATGTACATGTTCAGGGAGGCCGATACATCGACTAGGCAATACACGGGCACGACAGGCTTCCACATGCCCCGACAAGCAAAATGCAGCTGGACGTCCCGAGATCCCTCGGGGGCAGGGGCGGCCATTTCGCAGCCTAGACGCCATGCCGGACGCGGGAACAGCGCAGGGCCACGTTTGATGAAAGTATCGTAAATCGATTGCATGTCTTGTCTTGGAAAAAGTCAAAAACAGCGCTTCGCGAAAACACTTCGAGCTACATGCTTGTACACATGGTGACGCGTGCCGTCCTCTGAGGCCTGGTTAATCGATCATCGCTCCACATCATACTTGTACCGCACAAGTAGAGTTGCCGAGGCGGTTGTGAGGCGTGCTGGGATCGAGTCTCTCCCGTCTTCGACGACTAGGATCATCGCAGTTACCACGTACGTACAGCCGATGATACAAGTATGCTACACCAGCGTCCGATGGAGTCTTTCAAGAATGGGAGCACTCCGTACCGCACAGATCGGCGACCGAGCCAGGATACCCTGAATGTGCCCCCGATATTACTTCAAGCCCGGGAGGTTCGCTGAGTGTCTCGTTGCTGTCGGAGCTGAGCCATATCTGGGAGTACACTCGACCGGGTTCAACAAGTTTGAAATAGCAACGGGCTTCATGAAAGGATGAATGAAGTCGTTCCAAGCACAAGCAATGATGCCAGTCCGGCTCATTGTACATACGTACATACGTGCCTGTCCGCATGTGCTCTTCCTTTCCACCCCCTGGTTCGGGCTGAATGATCCTTCGCGGACCGTCATGACGTTGTGACTGGTCATCAACACTGGCTTGCTTGGACTGAGGCGAGGGGGTCTGGGTTCGTACGTACCAGAATGTACGAATGCATCTGGAGAAACGTTGACGACGCAAGATGTTCATGCACCGTGATTACCTGCCCGAGGACCGGTTCTGCGGTGCAACGGTTCCTACTTTCATTTTTCTGAGGGCGACGGCAGTGAAGCAAACCAATGAGAGACAAGAGCAGAGACCTACAGGTTGTGGCTGCACGGACGATTGGTGCCCCAGCGGAACGGACGGGCAGGTCTGGTTCTCGGCGCCATTGTGTGCGTGAAAGTGGTGTGTAATACAAGCATGTTCGAATTTCGAAAAGCCACGCCATATGCACGACTACGACACAGTGCTGCATCGTACCAATAAAATGCATGTACAGTACTTGCGTACATACAGACGCGTGGTGTGTGTCCCATATGCAACCCTGGCTTCCTGCAGATGGTGGTTCGCCACGGCTGGCGCGGTTAAGTCGATCCAACCTGGACGCCACATCGATGATGGCTACGATACTTGCACCAGCATGTGATGCAACAATCTCCTACAGTAGATACCTGAGACCGTGGCTTGAGTTCACGCGTGGAATTTTATTCTTTATGTGCTTTTTCTGATTATGACTTCCGAGAGATAAACTTGCCATCTAGAATTGTATGTAGTATCTTTCAGTCTCAGCGGTAGATAGCGTTGACGTTCTGTACCACTGCTTACGGGGACCATTATATCTCTCGTTGGACTCACTACGCCGATGTCCAACGCTGACCCCGTTTTCTTGATCATCAACAACCTCCAGCAAAGTACCATGCACCTGCTTTTCATCGCGCCCAAAGTATTTATGCTGCCTCTCCTCTTGGCGTTCGTCACGGCATGAAGTTGGATTAACACGGTGTTGAGATATACGCGCCGTTGCGCCGGAGAGGCGGAACTATTCATCCATCTCGTGCCCAATGAGGAAGAATTCATGTTCTCCTTGGTCACCCTGACTCTGACTTGATCGTGTCGGCTCCTATGATATTCGCGTGAACCGTCTTGGGCGGTACCAGCCTCGGCATTGTTTCCTGGCCCCTTCATTTTCGAGTGGGCGTCCAACGATATAATGGTGCCGGTCACGATTTATGTTCAAGAATCGACAGACTCGCTGACCCTTGGAGTTCCTACATCCGCGCAGCAAGTGATATGAGATCAAGTCAGCATCGAAGGCGTTGATGCCACCCACATTGCGTCTCGTGCACCTCACTCGCTCGGAGGCGGCATGATTTGCCTCGACGAATATACGATGCGCAATGTTGCGTGAGATCGTGAACTTGCTCGTACTCGTTCCCCCAGAATGGAACATTAAACTTGGCCAGAACGAGCTGTCCCGTGATGATTGGTTTCTGGATGTAAGCCTTGTTCATCTTGGTGGTCGTGGAAGCAGTGGCCCGTGCGTACATGTAGTGAACCAACTTTGTTGTCGAAATGCTATAGAATCCGACTATGTATGTAGAAACCTCTGTATAAGCATGCACAGGTCTGTGCTTTGAGCCTAAAGTATCGCTTGCACAAAGCTAGAACAAGATTTCTTGAAAAAGTTATAAGTACATGTACTAGTATTAGTTGCTCAGCGGGAATGTTCATACATCAAATGACGACATCGATCGATTGATACCCCTTGAAGGCACAATATGTTCCCACACATTGTGATCCGGCGCGCAAAAGCTCATGCATCGCAGGTGTTCGAGTACCATGTTCACCCAGGTCAACTACTGTGCTGGTCAATCTATCATGGGAGAATGAACGTGGTGGGTTGAGTCAAAGACGAGTCAACACATGTAGTGCTGGAAAGGCTGCAAACAAAATCTCCAGCTGAGGATGATGTACATGATCGGTCTACCAATCATTGATGCCTGTGCACATGTAGTTGGAGGTTACACTAGACATGTGTTCCACTGCATCAACGGTCGAGGGGAAAGATATTGACTCTGCCAAGAATTCGCAGTATCAATACGTCGGTGTTGATGAGCCCACTCAAAGCATGTTGGCTCATACCATCACTTTTGCATTTTCAATACTGGTGTTTACAAGCCCCGAGTGAGTTCGGAGTTGATCGTATCAAGTGCTTCATAGATTGATGTCTGCTAGCATAACGCAGACTTTATTGTACTTTCATGTAGAAACGAATATCGGAGGGCAAGGTGCTGTGGCAGGCTTTGGTTTGAATCAAGGTAGTTCACTGAAAGAGGCAGCAATTTCACATGTGTTGATGACCTTGTATGGGCTGAACTGCATTCAATGTTGTTTGGCCGTGGTCAGTGTAGCCAGGTGCCTCACCCGCTATGCCAGTCAATTTCGGGGGTCGGCTCACACGGTAGCATTCACGACTCTCATAGCGAGAATAGAAAATGATCAATGTGCTTAGATACGAGATACGCAGCAGAGCTCCTCAAACTGGCAGTCAACTTGAACCGACCATTCGTCTTATTTCAAGCTCATCAAACGCCACCAAGAAAATGCGCGAAGCAGGCTGTTAGAAACGTGCGTTGGATTCCGAAAAGGACATTCTTTCGGTACGAGTGGGGAAACGCATTGCACGGGAACATGTAGATGGGAATCTGTGGCGAGCTGCGGGAAATACCAAGCATCAATATGAAAGGGTCGATGCATGCGTCTGCGAGGGCTTTTGATACAGACAGTTGGCTGAGATGATGTAATCAATATGACCCATCATTTTCCCCTCAAGAATACTTCTACTACATAACACTATGGTGACTATGGTATCGGGCGGAAAAGAAGGGCCGTCTCGGGGGAAAGGGGACGCTTACCTGTTCTCGGGAGGTGAGGAGAAAAAGACATATCATAATCAACAAGAAGTAGTGCAAAGTGCGACGTCTGTATAGAGTGATCTGAGGGGAGGGTAAGGGGGGTGCTCTGGGCCTTGTTTTCCATGCATGGCCATGATGATGCATGGTGCTTGTTCAATGCCTGTATGTAATATATGTTTGAAGCGACAAGTGAGAGTCGCAGTTGTGATTTGAAATTCCCCCTCCCCCCAATTGTCCGGGAATTTCGTCATATAGGAGTCATGCGATAGCTACATGCGATACCACATATTCATTGCATGCAACATTGAGGCCTACATGTATGTATGTAGGTAGTCACGTAGTATATAGTAGTACAGTAGTCATGACGGTAATGGATGGATACTGCCGGCCCGTGTCCCGACGTCAACTGACAGTGGCGGACTTCATGCTGGTTCCAACTCTCGACGGCTGAGACGCAAGATGTGGTGGCCGCATGCCCGTGGAGGCTCGTCATGACATACATCATGATGCACACGGTCTTCTGGTGGGTGGGAGGAGACCTATGGAGTTGGTGACCTACTTACGTTGCTATTGCTCGTACAGGTGTGACAGGGTGACAGGCTACATATGTATACGATGCTGCCTGGTGGTATCACCACATCCTTTTGCCAAGTAATCCAAAGCATGCAACGGTCGTACATGTAGATAATCATATCTGTAGCAGTACTCGGCACGTACGGTTGCCATCTTGACACCCCGTTCCCGGCCTTGACGGAAACCTCTCGACGCTAAAAGATGGAACGTAATGCGTGAGGCATTATAGCAACAACGGATGCAAGAAATGCTCCAAGTTGACTCACGGCCTTGATCAAGGGTTTGAGGCAACAGAGAATGGGAATTGTTCATGTACATCCATAAGTCTGTAGTCCATCTCGGTCCGGCGGACCGATCGGTTTTTCTTTCGGAGTATGGAGTATTCTGTCATTAGCAATACCATATGTACAAGTAGGACTGCGAGATGCACTCTGTGATGTAGGCGTGACACCTGCAAAGTCGGCCGCGTTCCGCTCGCTGATTCCCGAAGCAGTCATCTGTGCCACCTGCCACGTTACTCGTATTCCATAACGTGGCCCCAAAGTTCCACCAATCCACGTCTAGAGCAGGTGCCTTGGTGATGGCAATTGTCGCAAGCTCCAGTCTGCAGTAATCGTGACACTTCGAACCTAGATGTGAAGACATATCCAAAAACTGTATGCAGACTCTTGACACATAGTTTGCATCTGATATGCTTTCCAACTCGTTATATGAGTCACGTCCTGGATACTGTAGTACTCCAGCCGAACAATTCATCCTGTGGTGACGTAGGCAAAATGACGAGGACCGTACTGCAACGTAGTGTCTCAGGATTCAGCTGCAAAGCCCCCGAGTTCTGCTCAGAGCAGGCCAGCTGAGGATCAGGGGTCGTTTTGAGGAGCAAGCGTGTTAAAGTCGTTTCCCAAGATGCCATTCATCCACTGACCAATCGAAGCAGCGTCATCCTCACCAAGACCAGTCTGCGTGAGACGCAGAACCCAGTCGGAGACGTCGTGCAGTGAGCTTCCTTTGAGAGATGCCGTGTCGACTGGCTCGCTGGATCCTATATTGAACTTCTCAATAGTGCCATGTCTGGCTTCGAAAAACACTCGGCGCTGCTCTGTCATCAGTCCATTGTGTTCTGATCAAATATTATATGTAATAGGGAAAAGGCACAAGCACTCACCTTAAACGGCAGGGGTGGCCGAATCCGCGGGTCATCATCCGTCGGGTGTGTGCAGAGGGTGAAGCGTGGCGTTTGTCCGTAGACCCAGGCTCTTGACCTCAGTTCATTGTACCCGCCCCAGATCTTTTTCACTTGCAGAGCTCCCTCATCAAATTCATCGTAAATGTCAAAGTGTCCATACAAGCTGCCAAACTCACTGACGACGGCGGCTTTGAAGTCGTTGACAGCCACGTCAACGTTGGCTACCGGACTGCGCACGCTGTCAACACCACGAGCCTTGATAAAGGGCTCTGCTGGCGACCGCAATAGACGGGAAATGTGAGAAAGATTGGGGCTCTTCAGCAGACAAGTGCCGTGATGCAAGGACCGCAGCCGCGTGAGTTTGTACGCGGAACCGGATATCTTGAACGTCTTGGCAGCTTCTTCGCCATGGTGTTCCACGTCCATGACGATGTCATGTCGTTTGTTGACACGCGCAGTGGGCCTTCCCAAAGACTGCAGTGCGCGGACGACCATGTCGGCGTGCTTGTCTCGGTCAAAGACAGCAGGTGGACATATGACGCTGAAATTCACGTTGCCCTCATCGTGAAATACGGTCCCTCCGCCAGAGCGGCGTCGGACGAGCTTGACAGGTGGGCCTCTCCATCCGGCTTTTTCAGGATCCTTGGCAATCTGAGCCAGTCGGGATAGATTGGTCTCCAGCCAGGGGTTTTGGTTCCTCCCGAACACGACGCAGGGCGCGTTGACGTATAAAAGCAGCACGGTTGACTCTGGCGGTGATGTTTGGAGGAGATGATGCTCAACGGAGAGATTGAGCAGCGGATCTGTCGACTTGGAGATGTAGACTTGAGTCTTGTTGGCATGGTGTGCAGCGGCCTCGGTAGAGAGGCAGCGCAAATTATGACATGTTGTGACGAATGGCTTGGTCAATCGGCGGCCAAGGCAGGCCAACGAGATCATTTGAAGACCAGGACTCAGACGAAGGGTTGACGCGACGGCCTTGGAGATATGCTTGTACTAGTCAAATGGTGAAGGGTTTCGCGATGACATAACGAACGGGTCCCCTAGGGATCCACTCGGGTGCAAGCGTGGATAAACGATGATCCCAACCATGACCTCGATTCCGTCTTGAATGATTGGAGATGCCAGTGCTTACATTCGTCCGACATGAACGATTTTCTACTTGTTCCATATATGTCATTCTATCGCTGCGTATATCCTTCACCCTAGCGGCCTCCCTCCCGGCCTGGACCTAACTCGAGAAATACGACACCAAAGCTAGCTCTGGCGATGGACGCAGCAGCGCGCGCGAGACCATTGCTCGCGTTGCCGCGGGCGCCGTAGCTGAGAAATGGCTTCGGGAGACGTACCTTTACGGCGTCGAGTTCGTCGCCTTCGTTTCTTTCGTCGGTCCTATCAAGCTATTCAGTGACGCGCCCGATGCCGAGGCCATGAGCGCCGATCCCGCGTTTCTGAGTCTTGCCGAACACCATCACGCGCGAACAAGTCGATTCTTTCCTCCCCGTTCGCAGCACGAAATGGCGTGATTTCAAACGACTTGGACGGTTGTTGTGCCCACCAGCAACGACCTGCCAATCTACGCTGCAAATGGTTACGTACAGGCGGATCAATGGCGTCAAGTAGAATGCTCTTCTCTGTAGATGATTCCACGTCCTTCGTTCTGTATATACCGATGTGCCTGGTCCAATCCCCACAGGCAACACAGCTGCTTTACCCAAAGCCCCGTTCCGGTCCAGCGCGCACATTCGCGCCAGATGATATTACAAAACATGTCTCCGCCCCCATCATGAATGAGAACCTATGTGCAGAATTGCGCGATATGCGCAGAATGACGGAAATCGTCGTCTTCACCGAATATGATCCGAAATCATCTCCCATACCACTGACGCAAGTGAATAGTCGTGACAAATGAAACTAGTGTCTTTTTTCCCACACACAAACCAGGGATATCCGCCATGCCGACACAAGAATGAACATGGGAATGCTCCAGACTCCTCGCTAAAATGAATCATCTTCGTGGCAGACTCCTGCCGTCGAATTGCCCGCCGGATACTCTCCCAAGACGGCCGTTTCATGTCATGGTCTCACGCGTCCATCATTGTTGTTGAGTAGCTGGCCCACCGTGGCCAGGATGCGGCATATCCTGCGGGTCAAAGAGTCCCAGGACTTGGCTTGGCATATACTCAAGCCAACCGCTCATCAGGTCTGGTTGTTGCGGCTGCAAGGCGCCCACGTTGACATCTCGGCTGTTGAAGGTGATAGCGTTGAGGTTGCCAGTGCCGAAGCCCCACTGGGCCTGGTAAGGCATCATATGTGGGTAATAGACTGTGTCTTGCATCGCCGCGCCGTTCAAGGTCGGGAGAGAAGAGCCGCGACCGGTGGCGTCGGACATGGTCGGAGAAATGTTGTAGGCGTCGTAACCTGTCTCGCCGCCGCCGCCGCCGCCGCCGAGATTCTGGCCGCTAGGAGTGTAGCTAGGAGTCATGTACATCACGGAGCTGTCGGCTCTGTCTTGCCCCGTCTCACACTTGACGTGTGCCACGTTAGCCTTGGAGCCGGCATTGGAGCTTTGTCTCCGGGTCTGAGGTCGGCTCTGGCGCAGCGATTGACGAGGAGACTGCCTAGGAGGCGAACCATGGGAGGCGGGTACAGCGGGCGGATACATCGTACCCGGTGCTGCTGGTGGCTGTTGCTCGAACCCATCATGGGACACCGCGCCCAACGACGAGACAAATTGTTGGTTGTGGTCACCTTGTGGCCGCTGAGGTGCTGCAGCATCGGCTTGGTTGCTCGAATTCTGGTACATCAGCGTCAGATTCGAGCTGGGCGAATAGGCGGTCCCGGCCAACGCCCAGGCGAAAGGGGGAGCTGCTGAGCTGGGGGACGCCTGGTGAAAGAGCTCTCCTGCGAGTGAGTGTGGTGTGGTTGTGCTTTTCGTGCTTTCGTACTCTTCCGATGTATACGTCTCACAGTCCCAAATTCCCTTGGACTTCTGGTCCAGAACCGTCAAGATGTATTTTACGCCTCCCCAGTACGCGTGCATTTGCCGGAGAGAATTGTAGCATTTTTGGTAATTCTGATTGGCTGCCGAGGCTAGCAGGGAATGACGGGATTGCTTCGACGGCCTCGCCGCCTCGGTGAATTCTCTGCGGCGTTTTGCCGAGTTAGGTGGTGAGTTTTCGCGAGACGAGCCCTCAGAAGCGTTGGCACTCGACTCCATGAGAAAAGCACAGGCTGCGAAGAAGATGGGCTGGCTGGTGAAGGGATTTCCGATGAAGCTCAAGGGATCTATGAGATCGGCAAATGATAGGATGTCGCAGATCGTCTTGGCACTGCTCATGCTGAGCTCCCGACTATCCGGGAGAAGCTGAAGATCGTTCCGCAGGTCGCCAAAAGGTGTTAATAAGGTGGGTTGATGAAGGATGATGAATAATGCGTGGAACCAAAAGTGCAGGAGAATGAAAGTGGTGCCTTGCCCGATACCCAGATATCTTTTGAAGTTTTCCACATTGAACTGTAGACGGTCATCCCAGCTTTTGTATAGCCTCGTCAGCTTGTTTTCCATATGACGAAGCCTTTCCCACTTGTCTTCGGTCAGATCTTGGACCTTGTGTATCTTGTTCAGCACGTCGGAAGCCCAACCATAGAGGTGTATTATCTCAGCCAGGACAGGGAAGAGCGCAGGTGAGCCAGTGACGGGGTCAGAAGTGTGTTTGGGGAACGGGATTTCAAAGTCATCGTCGCGAAATGTCACCGGTCGCCCAGTGCCGGACGAGATGACTCTGTCAAGTATGAAGACGGCCCAGAATGTGTCGATGCGCTCTTGCTCTAGGGCCTTCTGCTCCTCCAAGCTCAGGCTGTCGGCAGAGTCGTGCTTCTTGTCCTCGGGACTTCTGACTTCTTCGGCCGCTCGGGGTCTATGCCTGGTATACCATGGATCCTTATCGCCTTGGTATTGGATGCCGATCCGTTTCTGAAGGCCGAGATCAACGGCCATGCGGATCGCCAAGCCGAGATACATCCAAAGAGCACTGTCCTGGTTGGCACCGAATCCTTCGTAGGCCATGAGCAAGAACGCCTGGACGGCTCCGACGGATGGACAGGGAAAAGTATCCACGGTGGCAGCCTTGGCCCGTTGTGCAAAACCTTGACCCCTTTCCGTTCTAGGCATTTTGTCGTTCCCACCAGTCAGGATCGGTGAGTCGGAGAACCTGGCAGCCAGAGCGCACACGGCGTCGACCAGTATCGGTTCAGCACGCTTCCCTGTCACCATCTCCAGAAACTTGGACTCCCTGAGGAAGGGATAGTTGCATCCAATGTGATCGAAGAATAATTTGACGAGGCTGACAATCAGGCTGTGAACCGGTTCCGTACTGTTGGGGTCGTACGTGGGTAAGTCCTCTATCATGACCTCGCTAGAAGCGGCGATGCTGCTTCCACGCGCGCCGGCGCTAGGATTCGAGAGGGGCGATGTGCCGGCTTGCGAGGCCCCTATAGAGCGTCGACGATCACGAACCGAGACTACCATCTGCTTGAAACCTGGTGCGATGGCCGTCGGTCCAAAATAGCGGAAATACGGTATTCGATGGTTGTTATTTCGACGGACGTGCGGGGAACCAAAAGCATCGTCAGAAGTTGCGTTGCCCTGCGACGTATGTCGAGCTGGAGATGGTGTAACCTTGGCCCGGCCATCTCGTGCCGAATAACTGTCCATGGACGCCGTCTTGGGTCGCGGCGAAGTCTCGGCTCGGCGGCCACTCAATGGAGACTCGGCTCGCATGTCGTAGTCGTCAGGCTCCTCGGTGGGTATGGGCTTCGTCTCATCCTCGGTGTGATATGCTGCGTCAGGAATAACAGCAGAGTCATCAGGGAGACCAGCCTCAGGTAGGCTGGAAGAGTCTTTCTTGGCATCTTCCGGATAACCTTGACATTGATGCCTATTCTTGGTGCAGGTCGAGCACAATGGTCGCTCGCCCGCACATCTCGTCTTCCGCCGTCGGCAAGTCAGACACCTAGCGTTACCCAACCTGCGGTCAGCGATCCTGCGCGTCACATGAAGCATGACTTTCCCGGTCACGATATTCTCACAAGTGAGAATCCGCTCACACGTGGAATAGTGCGGGGGAAGAGGTCTGTGTACGGTAAGGAGTAGGGGCCAGTGCTAGCTGGAATGCAGTAAGGAGTCCGATTAAGGAGGGAGAAAAAAGAAAGAAGACCAGGCGTACGCTGCGTTGATCCTGCGACGCTTCGAAGGCGGTTGGCCTTGGTTATTGACGAAGCGAATCTGACGGGGGAGACCCGGGTCCAGGTTGTTAATGACGGGTGTCGTCATGGCTCAAAAGACCATGGTGAAGGCCGTCACGGATCTGATATTATCGAAGGCGCAAAAGATGGCTTGCGGTGTGGGGGTCGAAGTGGTGATGGCGGTAGAAGCTTATCGAGCGATGCGAAAGCATGAACAAGAGGCACAGCAGAATGGCAGATGGATCGCGTAAAAGCCGACAAAATCTAGGCTATTCCGATTTCATGCGGCCGGGTTATCCCTCGGAGTCATCTGCGAAGATCATGATCGGATGAAAAAGCGATGGTGCTGGCGTGGGAAGAAGGAGGGTGGTGAGCGACCAAGAGGTGTGGCAGCTAAATCTTGGCGCCGCCGACTCCAAAGTGGGAAATAACACCGCGCGCATGGAGGAGGTAGGCACGCACGCACGGTGGCACGGTAGGGTTGAGGAGGAGGAGGAGGAGCAAAAGGGTGCGGGAGCGGGAGGGAGGCCCCAAGCGGGGAGGCGTTGGATCCATGGTAATTTACTAAGGCAGGCAAGGTCTCGCTAGCATCGGCAGCCACGGCGTTTTGGCTCTCGCAGCAGTGTTGTGAGATTCATCCCACTACATGTATTAATTACATTCGTGCTTCTACTCCTCCGTAATACTACTAATCAACCTACCACCCTACCTATGTGTGTGCAGTCGTCCATTGATGCCCGTACTTACATATATACACACACACATACATCGTGGTAATGTCACACGCCAAACATTACCTTCATAGGAACCAAGAAAAGCCCAAAAAGCCCCCTCTCTGTGGCCTTGGCGGGTCCGTTTGTTTATTGCAACAGGCAATGTCTTCTATTGGCTGCAGGGGATATACACACTTGAAAGAAAAATCCACGTCGATGAGCCGCAAAGGCATCCATACGATCCCAGCTCGGACCACGAACAATGCCGTGTACCGAGTACGATCGGGATCAGGCTCCGCTGGGGTCGACTCTTCTTATCAGGGAGTGGCTGACTCGTCCAACTTGACTCAAGTTCACATGCTAACAAGGCCCTGTTCTTACTACCTTTGACGGAAACGAAAGACGGAAACGTCTCCTGGCTTTAAGAACAGTTACACCTATGTATCATTGCCCAGGTTCCCGCTATCACTCGATATGTTAATGGGAGCTCAAAGCACGATGCAGAGGATAGCCTACGGCCTGGCAATCCCAATCGATCTGTCAAGTCACACGTGTCAACTTAACTCATCCCGCTGCCATGATCACGACGACGCTCTAAAGTACCAACATAATTTTGCACTTTACAGTGGCTTGGATGCGAAGCCATCATCTGAACAGCTGAAACTTGTCTCAGATGAATCGCACTTGTCAAGTTATCAATCTGGTGTAACGGCTCGTGGCTTTCGGAAGTTGCATCCAGCCTTGCGACGTGGCACAGCTGCGGACGACATGCAGATGAGTTGGCAGCCTTACTTGTACGTCCAAGGTGTTGGCATAACAGGTAATGCAAGAGCGAATGAAGAGGGTGATGGTGGTTCCGTCCTCTATCACTGGCTCAATGCTAGCAATACATGGATGGATGGAATGGCATTATTGTGTAATTGTGTCTGTCTTGATCTAGTGACGGATAATGTCGTAAAGAGACCGGCAGGCGGCAAAGCCCAGGTATCTGTAAAGCTATAGAAGTGATAGCTCGACCGATCGGGCATCAGTACCCACGGGTTCTTGAACCGAGGTCATGACAATGCCATCGAAGGTAATCCCGCATATACTCACGACATTGCTCAGGACGGAGGCGCAGATAGCCCAGGTGGAGCGATGAGAGTCGGGAGGGGCCGCTGAAAGCTCGGCAACAAAGACGACTGACGGGAGGAAGTCATATGACCGAGTCCTCACGAACTGCTTCAGATCCATCCCGCAATGCTTGCCAAGGATGCAGGTGAAGGGCAACGAGGTTGATCAGAGGTAACAATGAGTGACCCTCCATGGTTTACGTACATGCAATAGACAGCGGCGCGCGAACAGGCAGCAGCGCAGCACTCTTTCATAGACATGCAAGACGTGTATCACGGAGTTACTCGCACATACGTGGACTGCCGTGACAATACCTCACGAACAGCTACTAGTACTACAAGTAATGCTCTGCTACACCAGCAAGAGGATCCTACGGGCCATTTCAGCGGGCTAGGCAATTCCAGTCCAAGTTTGAACGAGGTAGGTCAACCCGCTAGTACTGATGTAGGCGTAGCGCATGCATTAGAGACTCGCTGAGCTGATGCGCCTCCCCGACGGAGCCCGGGAAACCCCGCTTTTTGCCGCCGGCCCTGGCCGCCGCAAGAAAAGTCCTGTGCTTTCTCCCAAGTCGTCTGCTTTTTTTTTATCTATTTCACGCCGTTCCGTTGCGGAACCCCGTCATACATTCTGCGCAAGTACATACCAGTATTGAACCTCGGTCCCCTTTCTTCGCTGGCGTTATTCATCCATGGTAACCCCCGGACCGCGACGAGGTGACATCCTCCCTCCGTATCAGGCGCTCATGCGCATCGCTCACCATCATGTGTTGCATGCATGATGCTTCCGAAACGGGGGTTGGTGCATATACATATGTATTACTACTTGTCTGCATGTATGTGTCTATGTATGTATGTACGGACCTTTTACTCAACTGTTAACTTAAAATTGTCCTCGAGTACTGCAACGATATCCGAGTGTGCTGGCGTGCGTGCGACAGCCCACGAGCTCTGCTCTCTGATCAACCATTTGCCTCTTCCGAGCGTGGGGTGGGTTGGGCACGAGTCAAGCGACTTCAAGGGTCTGGCCAATGATCTTGCCTGTAGACGTACACGAACACCACGTTATCGAGCTGGATATCTGTGCTCGGTATTTCGTGTTTGCCCCAAGGGCCGTGTCTTGGGGTGCGGATCTCGCCGCAAGCGCGCCCGAGCGAATTACTCACCCATCGTGCCATCTTTGCAAGGCCCGACGCGTGTGGGCTCGATTCGACCGAACGCAGGGCCATGAAACACGTCCCGAACTCTTCAATTATGCGCGTGGTGACGATGTATGTATGTTAATCAAAGCCCCTCCCCCTGGGGTCCACGCCACGCCAGGACGGCCTGTGTCTCCGTGTGTAAAAAAGATGATCCCTTTGGAGCCCTTAAGGGAGCTTTTAGGTCACTTGCAAGGATGCTAACGAATCAACGTTTAACCAAAAGTAGTAGTACCTATTATTCTAAGCGAATATCACTATAGTAGAAGTCCTAACACTTCTCTAACTTATAAATTACTATATTATACTCCTTATAGCCTAGCCACGTTTTTTTAGCCTATAAATTTAGCCTATTTATACTAACTTCGCTAAAAGCTAGTAACTAACTTTATAACTATATTTAACTAGCTTTAAAGCCTTTATAAACTAGATAAAAAAAGCTTTTACTTCTATTAATATAAATATACTATAATTATATAATAAAAATATTACTTATTTAAAACTTTTACTTTAATATATTATTTTAGCTATAAATATACTAAATATTATAAACTATATATTACTTCTAAGCCTTTTAAAAAGTATAAGGGGTTTAATTTAATTACTTTTTATACTATAAAAAGTATATATTTATTAAGTAAATATTAAGAAAATAGTTTTATATAATTATATACTAAGTACCTTTATAAGTCTAGTATTTTAATTTTACTAAGGTTTTTAATTAATTACTAATATTAATAATACTTATAAGGTTATTATATTTAATTATAATAAATAGGATAAGAAAGTCTTTAATAGCTTTATTATTAAATATTTACTTTATTAGCTATAATTATAATTATATTAATATTAGTTTTTTTTATTTTTAAAAGATAAATTTATTACTAAAATAAATAAAAAATAATAATAATATAAAAGTATTATTTTTTTATATAATTTAATTAACCTAGAAATTAAAAAAATAAGTTAATATATAAATAACCTAATAATAAGTCTTTAAAGCCTTTAACCTTATTATTTAGTATAAGTATAGCTTTAAACTTACTTTAATACTAATATATACTTTTTTTATTATCTTTTTTAGCCTTTATAAAAAGTTTTTAAATACTACTATTAATATAATATATACTAGTAACTTTAATACCTTATTAATATAAAGTATTAAAAAGTAATAGTACTAAGAATAGGTTATTAAGAAAAATATAATATCTAGCTTATAATAGCTTATTTATTAAGGTAATAATTATTAATTATATTAGGTTTAATTATATTTTACTTTTTTTATATTTTTTATATTTATAGTCTATAAAGGCGCCTATAAAGTTATATTTAAAACTAAGGATATATTAAAGCTATTATAAAAAATAGCCTTTTTATACTATAGCCTATATTTTAAAGCTTATAAGTATTAGTTTAGTTAAGATAGTTATTATATATTTTAATTTTCCTATATAACTAATTATATACTTATCTATAATAAGATTTATACCTAGCTTATAAAATTTAGTAGATACTTACTATATATAGTTAGACTATTTAGCTATAATATTGAATTAAATTGAATTAACACTAGGCTACCTATTAAGTAGGATTCTAGAAACTCGACTCTAAATATAAGGGAAAAACTAAAATACCTAAGGTAAAACCCCTACCTAGGGAGACCTATACCTAACCCTAGGCTAGTATATTTATTATTCTTATCTATATAAAGTACTCTAGCTATAGTTAACCCCTATCTATTATATAGTAGTTAATTAATTAACTTAGTAGTTAGTAAAGGCTTTAGAGTACTATATTTACTATAGTAGTAGCCTTATTTTAAGCTAAGGCGTAGTAAGTAGTACTATTATAGATGCTAGTATACTACGCTAATATAGTAGGTAGGATGCCCCACCAGATAACGACCGCCCCACAAAATGACCACAGTTTTCCCACCAAAATCAACAAAAACTTACTACTTTCAACTAGTAATTTAAAGCCTTATTTAATTAGTTAAAAATTAGAAAAAAATACTATTTAATAATAAATTAATTAAATTATTTTAATTAAATTATTTTATATATATATAATTTTTTTTAAATTAATTATAGCTTTTTAAAATTTAATAAAAATAAAAAGATAAATTTGTTAGTATTTTACTAGTATTATAGTATAAAATTATAACTATTTTTAAAGCTCTATATTTAACTAAAATATAGTTTTAAAAATAAAAAAAAATTTATCTTATTTAAAAAAATCTAAATTTTTAAATAGCTTATTTTTAGCTAGTACTTATATATAAATATTTTAATTAAAAAAATATAGAATTTTTTTTTTAGTAAAACACTTATATAGTTATATATAATTAATAAAAGTTAAGCTACTAGCTACTTTAGCCGACTTAATAATAAGATTATTAAATAAGGGAGAGGTAATACTCTACCTCTAGCTATATAGACTAGTTTAAGGTTATAGACCTCTAGCGTAGTTAACGCTAGGAATATATATAATAATAATATAAGTATATAAACTAAGAGGTTATAATATATACCTCTTTAGTTAAACTCTAAATAAATAATTTAAAAAGTCTATATAGGTAAATAGGCTTTATAGCCTAACTATAAGAGCCCCTAAAGCCTATATATAAGATAGAAGAAAACTTCTTCTTATATCTTCTTATAAATATAGCCTAACCTAAGAATTAATCTTACAAACCTTATATACATATAAGACCTCGTACCTAACCTAGTAGACCACTTTAGTTAATAGACCTTCTACGGCTATATAAGCCTTAGCTACTTAGCTCTTACCTATAATACTATATAAAGACTATAGACTTTACCTACTAGGTAAGAATATAAGTTAAAGGTTTATAAGACCTTTATTACTAACTAAGATAATAGCCTAATATATATATACTAAGACGTACTATAGGTAGAAAATAAGCCTTTAGTAATAATACTACTAGGGAAATTATTAAGAAGGCTAAAAAGGAAAACCTTATTAATAAGGATAAGGCTAATAAGACTCTAGGGGATCTTAAGGCTAGGATTAAGGCTAGTAACCTTAAGTTGCCTATAGATAGTAATAGGTTACTAAAAGAAGCTAAGAAGAAAGTAGATAATATATAGTTTAACCTTATTATAGAGGGTAAAAAACTTATATAATTTATTATATAGAATATTTATATATAAATTATAGTAAAAAATTTAATCTTATATAATTTAAATTATAATCTATTTATAGTTTTTTTTTTAAATTTTAACTAAAAAACTAAGCTAGATATTTAAAATATAAATATATTAAGGATTTATACTATATTACTAGGAAAATACTAATAAAAATATTTATAATATTTTAAAACTCTATAAAAATTCTAAAAAAAATACTATAAATAAAATTTCTTAAAAATATATATATTTAGCTTATAAATTATAAATATAATTTTTTTAATAATTTTAACTAGTTAAATAAGGCTTTAAATCACTAGTTGAAAGTAGTAAGTTTTTGTTGATTTTGGTGGGAAAACCGTGGTCATTTTGTGGGGCGGTCGTTATCTGGTGCG
>JADHZA010000105.1:0-57531 GCA_018831705.1 Torrubiellomyces zombiae | reverse complement strand
AAAAATGGCAAGGCTCTTGAACGACGGAATTCACCGATGTTCTGATCAGCCAACATCTCAATCGGCATTGGATACAACGAGCAAACCAGTCTTCCGAACTCAAGGATACTTGCTTGATATCAAGTATGAGACCGCGACGGAGTAAAGGCCCTTTTCTCCAAGCATAGCCACTGATTCGGAATGTTCAATTCGCTGCTTCTATTGAGCGTTGCCCCCTTTCGGTCCTTTGCTCAATCAGGCGCGTAAATCGAACCGTCCACAACAGTCTCGACCCATATAGATAATACCAACTCTGGGTGACCGATGCGGCTCACCATTTTGCTTCTCGGTCCTCGGAAGGGACCCAAGGGACTGCCAGTGGTTGACCGAGATCCGCAGCAACATACCGGAAGTAGAGTATGCCTTTGTCCGAAGCAATGCCATCTTCCTTCTCCAGCTCCGATTGGTGCCAGGTCTGGTTTCACTCGGGGATGTTCATCAGGGTCTTGCATTACTCGTAGCCTCTAACCTTCATCAAGACCCCTTCTCCGCTCGTTCGTAGCATGAGAGATGTTGTCTCGGACGGTGCGGGCTCTGCCCTTAGATTGGTTTTATTTTGAAGTGAAGGGCGATAAGACTGAACACTAGCGCTTTCAGGTCCTGTACGAGGTAGTAAAAGACTCGCAAGCCTTCAGGATCGGCAGACTCTGTGACATCCACAAGAGATCCTATTTTCGCGGTCTACTCGGGAATCGTAAGCCCGTTGATGAAGACTTTGCATGACCACGAAAGCGAAACTCACCTCAAATGAGATATGATCATTCCCGAGTCGAATTTCGAGCTCCTGCCGGCCATCCTTGTTTTTTTGCGGCCACTTCGCGTCGTCCTCCCTTGAGATGCTGTCAGATCCGGTACATAACCTAATACTTTTGCAGAAGATCCGCCTTACTTGACTATCTCACTGCTCTTGATGATACGCTTGATCTCTTCGACAATGGCCGAGCTGACGCACACTGATATGCTTTTAGTGCCGTGGAGATATGGGAATCTTTAGAGTGTTGGTGTACACCAGATAGAATTGTCAACTTACTTTCTTTGCGAATCAAGCTATCATTCCGGTAGTTGGAGTTGTTGGCATATCTCGCTACTGCGCTGCGACCGTCACCAACGACTCGAAAGTCAAATTCTATAGGCTGGTTAGCCGGCAGAACTTGAGGCGACAGCAACAATCGAGCTCTTTCTAACCCAGGAACTCGTGACCGAAACGGCCCATGTGTCCGGAACTATCAGTTGCATGTTAGCTCGCCATATCAACGACAGCTGTACCATTGAATTGCAGGTGCGTGTCTCTTACTAGTATCTTAGGTAGAAAGGTTCATTTGAAGAGGACATGGCGAAATGCCTGGCTTCAGTCAAGCCTTGGCTTTGCAAGCTTCAACTTTTGGTATCTGCTTGGGTCTTGAGATTGCGCCTAGAAAAATTCTAGGGAACGAAGCTTTCCGGATAATCGCTGCGTCTCGGTCAATTTGTACGTAATTGTGCTCCCAGATGGATGTGATTGACATGCAGGCCATCCTCAGAATTTCCCCAGCTTCAAGTCCTAGAAGCTGACAGATGTTATGTAAGCAAAGGACCACACACGTGATAACGTGGATCAAGAACGGGTATTCCAATTCGCCAATTAGGCCATGCTGTAGCAATAAGTGCCACCTGTTCCAGTATTGCGCCTGCTGCGGGTCACATCATTCTTCACCGTCGACCTTGTCCAGGGAGGGCCTTCGTATAGTTCAAGTTGAGCGCATCCAGCTCGGGATATCGCGCTGTGTCGACTTGAAGCAGATGGGATCACCGAATCTCCACGTCTCTCGCACACCCTGACAGCTAATTGCAGCAACGTACGGCATCTCGATTCGAGCTGAAGCTCCCACCCCCACGCAGCCTCACAACGGTCTGAGGCAAATTCACAGACGGTCTTGCTCGCCTCCCACGCCGGGTCAGCTTGGTGCTACGCAACGCTCCTCAACATGTCCAGCTTTCTCGAAAACGCTTACAGCTTGGTTCACCAAGACAATGCGGCAGACGTGCCAAGCGTGTCCGACCTGCGCACGCAGTTGGAGAAGGGCACCGATGAGACAAAAGTTGAGACCCTGAAGGTCATCCTGACAATCATGCTCAACGGCGATCCGATGCCCACGCTGCTCATGCATATCATTCGATTCGTCATGCCTTCGAAACACAAGTCCCTCAAGAAACTTCTCTATTTCTACTACGAGATTTGCCCCAAGTTAGATGCGAGCGGCAAATTAAAGCAGGAAATGATCTTGGTTTGGTATGCTTTCGCGATACACAATCCTCGCGTCTAAACCTGTATCTGACCCTTCCTGTTTAGCAACGGTATCCGCAATGACCTTCAACACCCGAACGAGTACATTCGAGGAAATACGCTGCGGTTTCTGTGCAAACTTCGCGAGCCGGAGCTCATTGAGCCCTTACTTTCTTCTGCCAGATCTTGCCTCGAATACCGCCACGCTTACGTCCGCAAAAACGCCGTCTTTGCTGTGTCATCCATCTATTCTCATTCCCCCTCTTTGATCCCTGACGCACCGGAGCTGCTCACGGCATTCCTAGACGGAGAGACTGATGCAACCTGCAAAAGGAACGCTTTCGCGGCGCTGGCAAGCATCAATCATGACGCAGCACTTGCATACCTGAGCTCCGTCTTCGATGGCATTCCGAATGCTGAGGAAGTTTTGCAACTTGTGGAGCTGGAATTCATCCGCAAAGATGCTGTGCAGAACTCCCATAACAAGGTGAGAGAGAAGGTCAACATATTTCACGCTTCTAAGGTTGTTGACAAGTGGGCAGGCCCGCTATTTGCGACTGATCTTCGATTTGCTAGAGGCGGGAGCCTCAACAGTTGTTTACGAGGCAGCATCCTCGCTTACCGCCCTGACCAATAATCCAGTAGCCGTCAAGGCAGCGGCGACGAAATTCATCGATTTGAGCATCAAAGAGGTCGACAACAATGTGAAGCTTATTGTACTTGACCGCGTCGATCAGTTGCGCCAAAAGAACGAGGGTATACTTGATGATCTCGTCATGGAGATACTCAGAGTTCTTTCGAGCACAGACATTGACGTTCGACGGAAGGCCCTGGACATTGCGCTTGCTATGGTGTCGAGCAAGAATGTCGAGGAGGTGGTTTTGTTGTTGAAGAAGGAGTTGGCGAAGACGGTGGACCAAGAGTACGAGAAGAATACCGAGTATCGATCTTTGCTCATCCACTCGATACATCAATGCGCCATCAAGTTTTCCGAGGTCGCCGCGAGTGTCGTTGAACTGCTGATGGACTTCATTGCCGACTTCAGCAACGCATCTGCCGTCGATGTGATCAACTTTGTCAAGGAAGTCGTTGAGAAGTTCCCAGCTCTACGAAAGACAATCGTGGGTCGCCTATTGTCGACGCTCAGTGAGGTTCGTGCAGGTAAGGTCTATCGCGGCATCATGTGGATCATCGGCGAGTATTCTCTGGATGAGCATGACATCCGAGACGCTTGGAAACGTATCCGAGCCAGCTTGGGCGAGATTCCTATACTTGCCTCTGAGCAACGACTGCTGGAGGAGCAAGATGGTGGAGACAAGCAGGAAGACCTTGTGAACGGAAGTTCCAAGCCATCTGCCCCGAGCGGCTCCCGAAAAGTCCTGGCCGACGGCACATATGCCACAGAGACGGCCCTCACGAGCCAATCGTCGGCGGCCGCCAAATTGGAGGCAGTCAAGGCCGCGCAGAAGCCACCGCTGCGACAACTCATTCTGGATGGCGACTACTACCTTGCCACTGTATTGTCATCCACATTGGTGAAGCTTGTGATGCGACATGCCGAAATATCCGCCGATGAGGCTCGAACGAACGCTTTGAAGGCCGAGGCGATGCTCATCATGATCTCCGTGCTGCGTGTTGGGCAATCTCAATTCGTCAAGGCACCGATCGATGAAGACTCGGTGGACCGCATCATGTCGTGTATTCGATCCCTGTCCGAGTTCAAGGAGAAGAAAGGCATCGAGACGGTCTGGCTGAGTGATACAAGGAAAGCCTTCCATGCCATGGTGCAAGTGGAAGAGAAGAAGCGCGCTGCCAAGGAGGCGTACGAGAAGGCCAAATCAGCCGTGCAGGTGGACGACGTTGTTCAGATTCGTCAACTGTCGAAGCGTAACGCCGGTGACGGGTCGAACGGGACGGAAATGGACCTGGAGAGGGCAACTGGTGGAGAATCCACTGCTGAGGAGGTGACGTCCAAGCTGAGCCGTGTCGTCCAGCTGACTGGCTTCTCCGACCCCGTCTACGTCGAGGCATACGTCAAGATACACCAGTTCGACATGGTCCTCGATGTCCTTTTGGTCAACCAAACGACCGAGACTCTCCAGAACCTTTCCGTGGAATTTGCAACGCTCGGAGACTTGAAGGTTGTGGAAAGACCCACGACTCAAAACTTGGGTCCACACGACTTCCACAATGTTCAATGCACCATCAAGGTATCATCGACGGATACCGGGGTAGTGTTTGGCAATGTGGTGTACGACGGCGCCCACTCCACCGATACCAATGTGGTGATTCTGGACGACATGCACGTCGACATCATGGAACGGATCGAGCCAGCAACCTGCACGGAGACGCAGTTCCGAACCATGTGGACCGAGTTCGAGTGGGAGAACAAGGTCAACATCAATTCCAAGGCCAAGTCGCTCCGTGGATTCCTGGATCATCTCATGGCAAGCACCAACATGAACTGCTTGACGCCGGAGGCGAGTCTCAAGGGTGACTGCCAATTCCTGAGCGCCAATCTCTACGCTCGAAGCGTCTTTGGTAAGTGCTGGGATATCCGCATGGGCTTCTCTGGGGAGCATCTCTTTGATCTGTAGGATGGCAATGCTGACAGCGGTCTTAGGAGAGGATGTCTTGGCCAACGTGAGCATCGAGCAAGAAGGGGACGATGGTACCATTACTGGCTTCGTGCGAATAAGAAGTAGATCCCAGGGACTTGCCTTGACGTTGGGCTCTTTCACGAAGCTGAATAAAGTGGGTGCCACGTCATGAGGACTACAGCTAGGGGCTGGTAACGGGTAGCCTACGGGGCATACGGGGGGTGTTGATTTGCACGAGCAGTGTTCCTGTTGGTGGCCATGGTTCCGGCACGGGTTTGTGACAAAACAGGTCCTGACTGATAGTGTACGGTCGTGAAAAGATAGATTGGCCCGTGTACGGCCAGGGTGTGACGGGCGATGGACTATCGAAAACGTGATCCATCGCCTGGGGGCAAAAGTAGGGACTCGGAGGAATGCGCCTGACTGATGTGCCAGAGCGTCGTAGGGGTTTTCAATGAAAAATCGTGTCATGATGTTAGAAAGATATTATTTCTTCTGTCTAAAGCCAAATCATTTGCCTAGATGGCTAGAAATTCGTGACGCATCATTTGCGAAAGGGGGTATAAAGCAGAGAGGCATAGTCGTAAGCAGCCGCGACATTACAACTGAAATCCTTGGAAGGAAAAAAAAAGAAAATCAAGACATCGAAGAACAGAAAAGCCCAATATGGATTGGGTGAACATGGTAAGGCCGAAAATTTTTTGCTAGGGATGGACGACGGGAACGACTCCCTTATTTTCGGTCAAAGACCAGAGCGTTGACGGTATGGCCGACCTGGAATTCTTGAGCGTGAAGGGATTGCTGATCCCTCAGCAACCTTCCCATGTATGCGATTCGAATATACTTGTCGTCAGGAAGCTGAGGCGCAAGAGCATGATTAGCACATGGAGTAAAAAGTCAAGGAAGGGGTGGCTATCGCATTTGCAAGCAAAGCCAAGAACGAAACAGCAGCATGTGCACATGAGGGGAAAGCGTACCTGCGCCTCGGCAGCGATGCATGATACAATAGATCGCACTGTATCATGCAGGCTGACCCTGACGGTGATATCTTGGCCATTCTCGCTGAGTCGCGCGCGAAGGTTGATCTGCTCGCGCACGTCGATGACCCTTTTGCCTTTCTCATCCCGTTTCGCCTTTAAATCCTCGTCGTCATCCTCCCCTGCTTCTTGGCGGAGCGATGCCTCGTCCTCCGTGTTGGACGAAGCTGGTCCCGCGACGTGGGTGGCGGAGTCACTGGCGACGGCTAGGTTGCGTGGATCAGCGACGACCCATTGTGGTAGCTGGTAGTAGTCGCCGAAGGCGTCGTAGGCTCCATGTGATAGATCGCCGGTCGGCAGAGAAATCTCAGCAGCAGAGAGGATGGACTGGGCGGTAGCGAGACCATTCGACCTCTCCTGGCTTGATTCTGCGTCGGCCGAGTCGTGCAGGACTGCGATGGCGGCCCGAAGGGTCTGCCAGATCTCTGGCCGACCAGTGACCCTTGTATCGAAGAAATCGATGCGCTCTCTGTCGAGCCGCTGCCGCGTCCATTGGTGGGTGGTGGCCGTCCACTCGTGTCTCTTGAGGGGCTTGTCTATGTGTTGATGGAGAGGTCGTCGGCGACTCTGCCATGTCGAGGAAGGCTGCGAAGGCGTCGGGGCAGTGGGATTGACAAAGCGCGCCGAGGAAGTCAGAGAACCGCCGGGATATGGCGAGTTTGGGCCGACCGCGCGAGAGAAGCAGCAACCCTGCAAGTGAGGAGGGAGGAGTCAGCGCATCATGTCGAAAACGACGCGGGACCGGTCGAGGCTATATATGGCTTGGAGCTTTACCATGATGAAGAAGATTGGATGCTGCGAGTATGGGCCCGTGTAGTGCGCGGGAAAAGAGCGATCTCGGCGGCTTATCTGGAGGCAAAAGGGTGACAGAGAGAGAGCCTTTTGCGAGGGTTCGGGCACGGTTGGCTCATGCCATGGCTGCTGTGGTGGGTGGTGGAGGTTGTCAGAGGGTCTGCTCTAGACCAGCTCGACCCTACAGGACCTGGACGAGATTGTGCGAGGAGAAGCCTCTATGAAAAGCGCCTGGGAGCTGCCAATCGTGGTGTCGGAAGAGAGGAGAAAGAGAGAGAGAGAGGTGGTGGTTCGAGATGTTGTATCCTGGAGGAGGAGGAGGTTGAGGTTGGATTCGGATGAGGCAAGGTGCGTTGCATTTGACTTTGGACGTTCGGTTGACGCTACAGGGTAGGACCCCGGGGCATGTGGGGCTCCTCGAGTGGTGCCACATGGTCTGGTGGTCCGGCGACCATTCTCCATTCATCTATGCCTGCATGTGTGCTTGTTGACATATCCCATGCAAAAGCATGATGGAGCACATGCCAAAACATTGCTTGCTCTTTCTGTTCTCTTACTTTGCTTCACCTCACATGGCGGCATAAACAGCTTGTTCACAACCCTAACCCTAACCCAACTAGAGAGAGGGGAGCTTGGCTGTGTCTGGGCCCATTGGCAGGCTCATCACCGATTCACAGGCCCGTCTCACACGATTCAACAGCATCTTTGAGGGAGCCCGCTCAGGCCCTACAGCCATTGATGCCGGAGCATTCCATGAACTCATCTTGTTGCAGATGAGGCGCACTTTTCTTTGGGTCAATTCACACGCTCATCACTTCCCAATCAGATCCATAACATGATCGGCTTGACAAACTCCGCGTCATCGACCCCCGACAGCAGCATCGTCAACCATCATGGAGCAAGCGACGAAGAGGCACTTCTTCCACCATGGGAAGAAAGACGTACGTCCCCCCCTCTGTCAACCAGCACGTTTTGGAAACTGCAGCTTTCAAGTTGGTCACGAGCGACGGCCTTTCGCTGACGCTCGCACAGGCGCACAAGGAGCACGCGGATGAGATGAAGGATTGCCACTGGTGCCAGCTGCGGGCATTTCCCACATCTCGGTCGGCGCCCATCACGGTGGTGAACGAGGAGGACAATGAGGTGCTCCCTCCCAATTTCCGCTTCATCAACGACGTCGTTCTGGGCGATGGTGTTGAACCTGCTGAAACTAGCTTTCGCAGCGGTTGCACCTGCACCACAGACGGAGACTGTCAGTTTGCCGGCTGCATGTGTCTGGCCGACGTGGCCGACGACGCCCATCAGGAGGACCTGGATGACGACGACGTTGTCGTCGATGAACCGTCATCGTCGCTCAAGAAAGCCTACGCATACCACGCCCACGGCCTCAAAGCCGGTTTGTTACGCTCCCGACTACTCAACTCCACGGTGCCACTATACGAATGCCACCCAGGCTGCTCATGCACCAAGAGCTGTCCGAACCGCGTCGTCGAGCGTGGGCGCACAGTCCCGCTTCAGATCTTCCGCACCAAGAACCGAGGATGGGGTAAATGCTCTGGACACGCGTACATCTAGATTCCCGAGCTGACTCCTTATCCTCTTGGCAGGGGTGCGAACGCAAGAGGTGATTAAAAAGGGGCAATTTGTGGACCGATATCTCGGCGAAATCATCACGTCAAAGGAAGCAGACGACCGACGAGCAGCCTCCGCCATCTCGCAGCGCAAAGATGTGTACCTGTTCGCGCTCGACAAGTTCACCGACGCCGAGTCGCTTGACCCTCGTCTGAGGGGGCCGCCCTTGGAAGTAGACGGGGAATTCATGTCGGGCCCGACGCGGTTTATCAATCACTCGTGCGAGCCAAACATGAGGATCTTCGCGCGCGTAGGGGACCATGTCGACAAGCATATACACGACTTGGCGCTTTTCGCTACAAAGGAAATTCCAAGGGGAGAGGAGCTGACGTTTGACTACGTCGACGGCGTGACGGATGAGGCGGACGCCGTCGATGGAAACGTCCAAGAGATGACGAGGTGTCTGTGCGGCAGTGCGAGATGCAGGAAGTTTCTATGGTGAAGCCTTGGTGGCAGCAAGACGAGACGGGAGAACAGTCGTATTGAAGGAAGGGCTATTTTCGTCACGAGCGGGTGTTGTCGGGACCATGCTGCCCCTGTTCGTTTGCTAAAGCTCTTTGCATGGGTGGAGGTACAACATGAGCATGTATTACTGTAGAAGCATTGTGGCATTGTATTCAGAACTGAGGGTCCAGTCGAGACCTGGCATTAAATGAATGTCACTGCATCCCTACCCTGCCTGTGCAACCAGGGGTTCATTGGCCCATCGGCACCATCACATGGGGGTTTCCTTTGGCCGATGGTGCCACGAAAGGCGGGGGAAAATCGAATGACACCCTCCTCCAGCTGGTATGCAGTCTTTTCATGCAGATGCCGTCCATGTAGAGCAATGGTTAGCTGATGATCTGGTATGAAATAATACCTAGAGCAGAGCCACCTGATATCCTCGCCACTGTGCCCAACCCCCTACCGTAGATTGGGGGAGAACATATCCAGGCTAGCATCAGCAATGACATTCCTTTGCCACTTCACCAGCAGCTTTCGTGACCAACGTCCCTAGACGCTGCTCATCTTCATCCAGCAATGCCTGCACCTCGTCGACAAACACCGTCCTTCTAACACTCAAGCCACCATGTTGCCGCAGAGAACCTCACGTCGACCTCTATCCATCTCGGCGCGCGTTCATCCCACGATTCTATGCCAATTGCGACGCGGTTCTTTTCCATGGTATGTTCTTTCATTGCATTGTCGGAGAAAATATCGCTCATATTCTTCTTAACTTTGCAGGACTAGAACCCTTGTTTTCCTGTCCGCAGCCGGTCTCGCCGGGCGCATCATGTATGCGCAGCGCTTGACTGTCGTGGACGAGGGTGAGCATTCGCAGAAGAACGAAGCTCTCATGGATGTGTACGGCGACCGATCCAGTCTGGAAGCGTTGGAACGAGCCGTCGAGTTCTATGAGAAGAAGAAGTGAGACACGCTGGGGGATCATGCATCGTTTCTACTGTCGGGACGACGTCGTGGATAAACTTCCTTGTATTGTAAGCTCGATGGATTATGCCTTGCTAGTCATGCCTCGAAAGATGATGATATCAACTCGTTCTTGCCCAGACTCCGTGAATGATTGCCCCCCTTCCCTTCCCTGGCCTTTGGCCGATTCATGAAAGCATCAGCAAAGATCCAACAAAACTCCCTTGTTCCCTCTTCCTCCTCCCTGTCGTGCTCGTTTCTATTTGTTTCCTCGAAGGCGAAAAGAGTAAAAGATGCCGTGTTCAGTGTCGATCGCCATCTTGCCATTTTTACTTTCCCATCCAACAGGATCCTTGCTGCTGTAGATTAGAGCTCAAGGTTGTGGAGCAGAGAGTTCGACTCGCTTCAACTGCCTCCGCGTCGTCGTCATGGTTTTGAGCTGCAGCGAGAAGTATACCGAGACGGAGCTCACGAAGCGTGGCCGATCATTGATACCGGTCAGCCCTTCGCGCCAGGCGTCAAAGTCGATACCTTCGCAAAAGTAGCGCGTGATGACCTCGGCTAGGGGGCCCAAGACGGCGTGATCGAGATTCAGAGCATCGAAGGCGTCGGCGAATTCGCGCATCAGGTTCTTCTGCTGATCCAGGTCCTTCCACGAACGGAACAGCGCACGGTGACGGTCGCCGATGGAGCTGCGGATGCACTTGAGCATGAAAACGGCCATGTCCTCGCTGCAGAATCGATCGCAAAGCTTGTAGACCTCGATGTACTCCTTCATCGGCGGCTGCTGGCCTCGAGCCTGTGGATCCTCGGCTGGCGCAGGCGGAGAGTGAGGTGCGATGCTGCAAAAGCTGTGGGCGAGGCCTAAATACAGCGCGAGGTACCGTGGGTCTATGTCGTCGAAGCTGATGACATTCTCTGTCCCTTCGACGAACTGTTTGTTCAGACAGGCCCTAAAGTACTCGGATCTTCTCGTCAAGACGCTCCTACGAACAGTAAACGTCTCTTTCTGGGCGCTAATCTCCACCTCTGGCTCGTCGCTTTGAACTCCTCTTTTCGTCAGATACACGCCTTAGTCTCTCCATGTCAAACCAACGACAGAGACGGGAGGGCATACCGAAGCAACCAGCGAGTGCGGAAGTCGCCGTATAGAATAGAGTCCTCGCTCGTCGTGGTCTTACCGCTTGAATCCTGTTGTGAGTGTCTGGCTCTCTTCCTAATCGGGCCCATAGTGTGTCGCACGTATTGTAGAGGCCTGCGATAGCTCCAAGGGGGTCTCGAAAAGCGAGGACGACGAGGGGCGGGTATGGCTGATGGCTGAGGAGGGTCTATAAAAGCTGACGAGACGAGAGGCATCTTCAAGAAGGGGCACAGCAAGTGCAGACAACGGGTCTCGACACACAGGCCGAGTAGTGCCGCTGTCAGCTGCCAGCTGCCGGCCAGTTGGCGTCTATGCGGCAATGCAATAGTGGACGGCTCCGTGTGCGTGCCCCCGTGCTGATGTTGCTCGCTGCATTGAAAGTTCGTTAATGGGGTGGTGAGAGAAGGGAGGTCTGATAAATGGTTGTGCAGGCCGGGACGGGCAAGCGTTTTTGGCACCTCGTTTGTTCCTACACGGATGTTGATCGCGCCTGCCAATAACAGCCGCGCATTCCACCTCTTTCAACAGCGTTCCCTTTAAGCAAATTGCATTGACACAATGTGGCTATCATCAGTCTCGCACTGCTTTTATCATGCTCCCCAGGTCCAAAGTCGCCGCTCCTTGATGCAATAAAGTCGTGTGTGGGAAACACGGCATCTACCGTGCTCGGCCACCAACTTTGCGTATGACAACCCTGGTGCCATCCAGCTCCCACCCGACGCCATCTTTGCTCTTGAGGTCACTCCATGTGCAATCGGTGGTGCTCTCCAAAAAGGCCAGGTCGACAGAGAGGTATGCCCTGCCAAAACATTTGAGAGTGTGCAGCCTCACGTCTGCCTCGGCCCACTCCATGATTCTCGCCTTGTGACCATCCACGCTGCGCTTGACTCGCTGAAACATGACATAGTTGTCGTGGGCCAGCGCATTCAAGGCCGTGTTCACCTTTGTATCGCACAAGCCATAGCATTTGCGCAGCGCCAGAGCCTCGGGGAGCTGGCGTCGACGACATGCCGTATCGAGCACAAGGTAGCCTACGACTTCTTGTCGCTCGACCGAGCTGAGGGGCTTCTGGGCATGGATGAAGCGTAAAAGATGCAAGATGGCGGGATGGTAGGATTCCGGCTGCTTGGCGAGGATGGACAGCCTGATACAAAAGAGATATGCTTGCGTGGCAAAGTCGTCTGCCCTTTGCGACGCGACAATGCCCTCGCGAAGCTTGCGGAGAGCTGCTAAGACGTCAGAGAGCGCCTTGGTGGTGGAAGGATCCTGAGGAGTCTCGTCCTGAGAGCGCTGACGGCCAAGATGCTGGTTGGTCTGGTCTGCAAGCTCGATGGGCGGTGCCTCTGCGATGTGAAGGGAGGAGAACCTCCGCAGAAGCTCATCCCGCTGCCCTGCGTGGGAGCAAAAGGTCAAGTAGCGCTCGACAATCTTTGTGTAATAGTCTTGCTGGGTTTTGCCGTCGAGAAGCCTGCGGAAGGGGGGAATGATATTGTCAGGCGAATTTGCAACGTCAAGGCCGGCCAGACAACGGCCATATTGGGCCTACCTGGCATCTCCCTTGGACGGCAACCCGATGGACTCGAGAGGATCCTGCTCCACAGGCTTGAGCCTCCCCCAGGGACCCGAATGGGTTTTGCCCGATATTCTGCGCATCCTAGTTCCACGACACCAGCTGCCGCGTCGTCGTTGTCGTTTGCGTCGGCCCTGTATATGTGATGGGCATATCGGGTGGTGCGTAGGTGATGGGAGTCGAAACAATAGTGGGGGTGCTCGATCTCACTGTTGCTCTTTTCCACCAACCTCCGTTACCCGGTGGTTATTTCCGTGTCATTCAGTACGTACTTCCACCGGCAGACAGACGTTTAGGACAATGATCGGCTCTGTGGACCACGCACGAATAGGTAAAACAATTGAGGAAAATGTCCTTGCTTCTACAAGTTCGTGCCCCGGGAATTCCGCTATTGAATTCCAACTTGCATGAGGGCGCCACACTACTAGTAATCGGCATCGTAAAGTGGACTCTGCTAGAACAATCCTGTGCCCCATCGTGTAAGTAAGCTGTACTACAAAAGATGGAATTATGTATGGGGAAAAAAGAGCGTACACGCACTTGCGTGGCTCACCAGAATCTATATATGTAATAGCGCAAAGCGTCTTACAGTTGGGTATCATTCTTCCCTCTCATGGCATGAGATGAGCCATCTATACACCTTTCCACCTCCTCTTTGCTGAGCGCGACGGTTCCTCCATCCGATCATTACCCGTCTTCATCCACGACGCCTTGAGCATGAGCTATCTCACTCATGCTCGCCTTGTCCCAATTCGCCGGTCCATTGGCCTCGAACACGCCACTCTTGGAAATTACCCGTCCCAGCGCGTGGTGAATCTCAGCCTGGAAGGGTTCGAAAGGGACACTCTCCCCATCGATGCTGATGTATCCATCCTTCTGGTCCCGCGGGATGATTCGGTAAGCAGAAATCTTTCTGTACGACACGTGCGGATTGTCAAAGAATTTGCCAGTCTCGACGGACAGGAGCAGTCGCGCGGCCGTGAGGAGCGATAGGTCGCCGTTGATGGTGATGAGGTCCATGCAGCCGTCTGTGGCGACGGCCGCAGGGAAGAAGTTGACGTCTGGAGCCATGTACGCCATCTGTATTTTCGCGTTAAACAATCTTGGATATTGTTGATAGGGAAGAAAGAAGGCAATGAGACTCACATTTCCGCAATAGAATATGCCCACCTTGTCGTATGGCACAAGCTCCCATCCTTCCGGTAACTCATCATGTACTGTTCCGTATTTAAGAGGCGGAAGGCCCTCGCCGTTCTCGGCTTGTCCCTTCATTGATTGACCTGCTAATTGCGCCTTTTGACGAAGGTTCACATCGCTGGCATGACGCTTGTAGTGGGCTCTGATGCCGTTCTTCTCCTCCACCTCTACCTTGACGGCAAGGTCGCACGGGTAGCATCGCCGACGGAAAACCCTCATAATGATGCCAACTTCGAACCTTGTTTCTCCCATCCACCGCAGGTTCTCGGTTCCTAGATCGCTCTCGGCGATGATGCCGAGCGCTTGTGAGAGGAAGGAGATGAAGCGCTTGTTGCCTTGGGTGATCGACACAAGGTCTAAAGGCGTCGAGGCACCCTTTATTATAGCCAGTGCCGCAAACGCCGGGCGGTTGGAGCCATACAGGTTACAAGCCATGGCATTTCCCGATCCACACGGGATGTGGCTCACGGCCAGCTTGGACAAGGCTCTCCTGGCATCAGGCCTCTGCGCTAGGCCATTGAAGATCTCGTGGGGCGTCCCGTCTCCTGAACAAGCCATGATGGTATCATACGCATCGATGTCGACTGTTTGCACCAGCTCCTCCGCCTCGCCGCCCCGGGTCAGAGTGACGACGTCCAATTCCATCCTCGCCGCCTCTAAAAGCGGCTTGACATCTCGATTCCATTTTCGAAGGGAGCCCCCGGGCCCGGAGTTGGGATTGATGAGCACGTACGCCCTTTTCTGGCGTTGCGCATCCCCGTAGGCCCGGGACATTAGTAAATCCACAAAGTCAGGAGGCTGTGTTTGAGGTTCCGTAGAGGATGCCTCGGTGGGAGGAGGGAGGGCGAATACCCATCTCTCGTGCTTGATAGTTGTCTTGGTGGGTTGGGCGGCGTAGTCAATGACCAGATATCCATCGGATAGCTCGGCCCAGAGCACGTTGTAAAGTGGTATCAACCGCTCCCCTGGTGAGACTGTGGACTCGGTTAGCGAACACGGGCAAGGCAACGAGACAAGATGAAGCAAGCCCATACCTGAAATGATGGATTTGCAAGAAGAACGATGTCTGTCTTTGGGAACGGGTTCTGCCGGGGGTCAGCAAGTCATATCTATCGAGATGGCTTGATGTACATACCATAGAGGGCAAGGTGATCTCTCGACAACGACAGCACCTTCTTGCCATCTAGATGCAGCAGGAAACCAAAGGCGCCCTTGAGAGCCTCGCCATTCTCCATTATGGCTCAGAGGGATGAGATCCCGTGGCCTCCCAAGTCAGAAACCGCCTCCCCCCTGCCGGATCTTATATCGAGGGCCTTCCGTCTCGGTGGCTGCTGGCGCAGATGAAAGGCTGCCCTCCAATCTCAAATCCAGATTGTCTCTCTGAATTCTACGCTGTCGGAGGGTCTAGGATTCACTGATGAGCGACAACGTGTCGTCGGGCTGAGAGTTGGAGGAGAAGGAGATGGCGCTCTGCCGAGTCCTGAGTTGCCGATAAGGGGAAAATGCCAAGCTGGGCGGAGAGGAAGATAAAGAAATAAGGCCGAGTAAAGATGAAGAGCTCATTACATCTCACGGGAAAACGAGCGTGATTTCGAGCCAGAACAGATGCTTATTAACAAGAGGTGCAAAGGTGATTTTATTAGGCTTGGAAGAGGCAATAGCGGGTATTCGAGGTCATGAGAGAGTGAGATGACGAACGAGGTGCGCTAGCATTTGATTTGGTTGTAGAAACGCCTGGTACGTTACGCTGCACGTCTGCCCGGCTTGGTCGGCATGTACCTTTGATAGGGATACATATGAGGGACGCTACAGAAAAGAGGTGTTGGGCCTGATTAGTGTTCGGTCCTTTCGTATCCGTAATATAATACCTTACCAATAGTAAAGCGGACCTCCATCTCAACCGAACGCCGCTCCGTTTGGCCCGGTGGGATGCTGCACCAGCTGACATGTCTCAGGATTTATACCTGCGATGGAAGCTCGAGCTGCAACTCCCAGGGCGTTTGATCACCGGTTCATCTGAACCTTATAAAGCCTCAGCATTATGACAAGTGTTGAAGCAATTTATACCAGGGACCTCTCCATACGAATACATCATCTGTCTCCTGCTGTGCATCAACGTCGTTCCTTTCCTGCCACATATCATGTTCTTTCTGTAGAGATATACCCTCGCCGAGCGTCGTCGACGATTCAGGCACTATATCCATATATGTACGACGGCGACGGTCCAATTCCAAGTCCGAAATCCCTGTCCCCCTTCTTCCAATGACCTCGACCCTATCTTTGCATGCATATACACCGCTCACACCCACGCTCCCAACCCCTTACTGATGAGCTTGTACAGAAGCACCCGTCTGGTTCAGCTCCCTGGCTGACTGATGTGCGCTGTGAAAAATGCCCACACGAAATCAAGACGCCTCTACTCTTTTTTGGACCTTCCAAAAACAGAACAGTTTAAACAGCTTGCCTCAAACCGTGTCTCGATATGAACCCGTCCCTCATCTGCCGTCTATACTTGCCTGATGTCACAAATGTTCCAATGTTCCGCTCGTCGTTTGGACTAGAGCTTGCATCCAGAGTCCTTCCGAGGTCACCAAGATTTTCAGTTGATAAATTGGATCCCATAACACAATGTCGACACTTCATTCGGCCTTGGGTTCCCCTTTGAGCGCTTCTGCCACTTTGGGAGGCAAGTCCGTAACACTGCCAAGCATGCTGCGGAATGACTCTGCTTGCGCCTTCGTTCGCTTGCTTGAGCCATCAATTCTCAGGGCCGCATTTAGGCACCGTAGGGCGGCAACATATTTTTCTACACCAGAGTCAGCTTACCATATCCGTTCACGGTTCTTCCTCGTTTTGATATTGGAGATTCAAACTTACTGCGACGCATAAACACCTCGAAGCCGGCGTTTTGCGCGTCCAGGCTGCCGGGGCAAGCTTCCAGGAGTGGCTCGAGGAATTTCATGGCCTCGCCCAACGGATCAGTTGTTGCGGCCAGCTTTAGCCCGAGAGGGTCCTCATCCTTCTTGACCTCTCCTGCCTGATTGCTCTTGTTGGGGTCCTGCTTCGCTTGCCTTGCCGCAGCCTCTTTCTCCAGCCGCTGCTGCTCCTTTTTCGCCTTTTTCAACGCCTTCTTCCTCGCGGACGCGTCCTCGGCATCCTCGGCGCCACCGCCATTGACGCCGTTGGCCGAAGGTCGATCAGCCATCTTGATGTACAGGTTGATGGCATCAAGCGCAGCACGCGAGTAGAATGGGTGGTCCCGCACATGGTCTTCCCACTTGATCATATCAACGTAGGCTCGGATCTGGCCTTTCCGCAGAGAAAATGTGTGAAAATCGAACTGATCCTCTTGCCAAACGTCGAAAATATGGCGGATGGCATGATAGCGCTTAAGTGCCATGCCAACGTTTCCTTGCCTGGCGTAGGCCTCTCCGTCCTCGGTCAAGAACCACACGCATTGCATGTCCAAAAGATCCGCGAGCGGCCCTCCAACTGTATCTATCCGTGTGAAGAGTCCAACCGTCTTCAATGCTCTGTCGTTTTCATTATTTCGCAACTGGTATTTGGCTGCCTTGCTGTTGATGTAACGGTCTTTGAGGTCAAGTTTCCGGGCAGTGTCCATCATCTCGCAAGCCTTTGCAATGTCCCCTTCGTGCTTTATGATTCTGGCCTTGGTCATGTGAAAATCGACGCTCTTAGAATCCTTCTGAATGCCTCTTTCAACAAATTCCATCGCTTTGGGTAAATCGCGGCACATGTGATAGTTGTAGTGTTGCGCAAGGTAGTACAGAGCAGCTGCCTCTCCCTTGTCTTTACTGGAAGGATCGGCATTCTGCGATTGCAGATACTTATCGGCGAGTGCGGCCAATGTCTCCTTCTTGAATGTGTCAACGTACAGATGCTTCAGGTTAGCAAAAGTCGATGGCACGCCCTTGTTGAACATCAGAGTAAGGTATGCCTCGGCGGCTTGCTTGAATTCGTCTCCTGAACGAGCTAGTGATCAGCATTTGGGGTCCAATCAACAGTGAAACTTTTGGAAGATTGCTCACCTGAGAGGAAATCGAGAGGGATTCGCCTGGCAGCATCAGTGCGAGGATACTTTTCCGCGTATTCGGCATAAATGGCTTTGCGAGCTTGAATGTCGTCATCGGGGATCTCGAGAACATTCAGAAGCTTCTCGAAGTAGGCAGTGTAGTCTGAGTTGCGATCCAGAAGAGCCCTGCAAGCCTTGACGGCATCCTCTTTTCTTCCCAGCTTGGTGAGATATTCCGCGCGATTTTCCATGACGGCTACTCGATCCAGGTTCTGCTTGCAAGCGGAGTCCAGGTGCTCCAGAGCTCTCTCGTAGTCTCCCTGCTCGGCTATCAAGGAATTCTTGTACATGACAGCTTCGGAGTGTTCAACGTCGAAGCGAGAGGGTGTATTTTTGAGGGTCCCTTCGTAGGTCGTCAACACGTTTTCGGCCTCAGCTAGATTACCGGCTAGATGATTGGCAATGGCAAGCGCTGTCCAGCTTTGGCGTAGCTGCGGGCGTGCTTGGAGCATAGCTGTGCGACTCTGAATGTATCCGGCGTAGTCTCGCATCTGAATCTGCAGGATGGCAAGGTCACGCTGAATCTGCGCCGATTCGGGTTCCAGCTTGAGCGCAAACTTGTAGGCTTTGATGGCCTCTTCGAAGTTCTTCACGGCGCGGTAGAGGAGACCATACACGTGCCAGCAGATGTGCGACTTCATATCGGCCGTCAAGGCCTCCTTGGCGAGAATGAAAGCTTCCTCCGTCTTGCTTTGGCTGTTCAGGATGAGTGCCTTCATCGCCATTGTGTCGCCATGTTTCGGATTCTTCTTGAGGATGAGGTCGGCCGTCTTGATGCCGCGTTTGTATTGCTTGTCCTCATAGTTCCTTATCACTTGCCGAAATTGCGCCGCTTCCTTGGGCGCCAGAGCCTGCGGCATCGTGCTGACTACGACGACACTGAATCAAGAGATGGAACAGATTCGATCTCGGTAAAACTTCTGAAGCAATATCGACGTGGCAGGTTCTGCGACTGACACCTCTCGGTCGTCGAGGAGGCGGGCGTGGATCGGGATGTCGACTGTGAGAGCTTTGTCGAGGCCTTGACCCACTTGAATACGCTGGTTTTTTCACAATGAAGGCTCGAGTCTGCGTCGTGAAGCTCTTGTTGACGATCCGAAGCAATCACGAAATTGACGCAGCAAGTCCACAAATCCTTGCCGGGACGGATAGAGGTGCAATCGGCTTGGTTAAATCGAGTATGGCCGGCCAGATACTAGTACTAGTAGTAAAAGCCACTACTACAGATACCAAGTAGGCCTGCATGCGGCGGATCTTCGGGCTCGAGCAGCGGACTTCATCCCAACTGTGGGGGCATTTTTGCGCAAGCGCCTTACTGGCCCAACGGGCATTATCTCTCCCTCTCTTTAGCGCCGGCTACAGTTCATCAATGGACATGTCGCATCCGAGCATCCCTACATACGAGTACATTCATATTCAGATGACATGGGCTGATACGTGTAAGGTACCGTGGGTACCAATCTGCGTAATAATGATATGTTTGTATTCACATTTCAGCGCAATGCGACATCCTCAGCATCCAGCATTTATATACAAGAGTTGATTGGCTGACATTTTGGATGCGAGATGGCTACCATGGCCAATCCGAAGTGCGTACACTCTCATTAGCCTTGTACAAATCTATTGAAGATTGTGACCCGCGCTCTTCGTTTCCTGCATATGAGTTACACGTTGCGCAGGTCTTACAAGCCTGCGACTAATGAATGGTCCTACCGTTTGGGCGGGGGTGCATCCGTCTTGTCATGTCTTTGCTTGGAATCCCATCGGTGAATGGCGTCTTTCCATGGCTCTGTCGACGTCAAACACCGCTCCTGGACAATGTTCCAAGTGCGATCTCGTACGATATCTTCGACTCCACGTTCCTGACGAATGACGGAGGCCAAGACCTGGGTCCGAGCTTCGCGTGGAGAGAATCTTGCCGAATATGGGTCCAGGCGCTCATCCACCACCCTCTCACGATCTCTCTGGTTTTCCACTTCTCTCAACGTTGCTTCCGGATCGTCCGGGTCGGAACTCGTAGCTACCATGCCGCAGTAGTTGAGCACTTCCGTCCTCGCATGCCAGGCCGGAAACAAGATGGCATGCTGGAACCTCTCGCAAGCCAGTGTGTCGATCTTTCGGGGTATCGATGAAGGTCTGCGTTGAGTAGTCGACGAAGGATCGAAGCCTGCCTTCGAAGGCTTTAACAGGGCATTGAGATTTTGTGTAATGGAGTCATCGATGGAAGATCTCGATAACCGCAGAAAATCTACAGACCAGTCAGCTGCGGCCAGCAAGTATGGTTTCGAGTTTCTTGTCGCTGACCACGCAGGGTCCCCGTGGAGAAGCAGAACTGCGGCGAGAGAGCAGGTGTGCTTGGGGCTGGGGCCATAATCTGCTGTTGCTGTTGCTGCGGCGGCTTGACATTCGGAGTTGCATTCGAGGACGAAGCCGCCGTCTTCCTCCACAGTAGATGGGCCAGGATGAGTGTTCGATGCCCGTCGCAATGGGAAGGAGTTTTGCCGGGGCCGTCGAGATCACGGGTGGTCGTCTAATAGTCCAGGTCGAACCCTACCCGAGACGGTGCGGACTGTAACGAACTTTTTCGATCGACAAGAGGTTCTGGAGCACGTGCAATTCCGACTGCAAGGTCGTGGGCACGTTGACGCGATACGCCGCTCAGACCAAGTCCCACGTCATCGACGAGCCTGTTGGGGAGTGCAAGTACTCGGTAGAGTCGGAGCGTGGAGCTTGTCTGGGCCGTAGCCTATGTGCCTGCGCCATCACGCCACAGCTTTGTGACTTGTTACGTTCCGCGTCTCCAAAAGTGCTTCCCAAGAACAACTTCTGCGGAACTGTATCCCATTACGTAGATGTGTTTACAGTTCCAATCGATTGCCGGAAAAGTGCGAGACTCGGCGGGAGGCTTCATAGATCTTGGTATTTGACGTTGATGTTGAACTGGTACCTTACCTGCAGAGCGCAGACACATACATGCGGAGGTATCTAATTACAGGTGCTTGCTGGCGAATTACAACCGGTCCAGCCCCGACGTGCCCTGTTTCTCTCCAATCAACCAACCTTGTCCCAAATGTAGGTACATGTCCCAGGCGTTTACATACCGCATCATCAAGTTCCCCCCTTCTGCTGCGTCACTCTGTTCTCACACCCCGCAAGAACTTCCAGACCATCTTCCCATCTACGTACAACGTATCTACTCGGCGTTTCGGATTCGACATCCCGTTAAACACCTTGACGCCTTACCGTCCATATCGGCGTCGCTGAGGACTTTTGGAGCGTTGATTTGCTGCCACCCGAGCTCGTCAGCTATACCAAGTGGCCACTGTTATTCCCCCTCGTTACTCGAGCAAACGTCCTGCTGCCACTTGATATTCGTCTCTCGCCATTTCAGGAACTCAAGCGCGCGAAGCACCATGTCAGAGGCAGCTCCTACAAGTAACGCCGCCCAGGCAAGCAGCGGAAGCTGGACGGCCTTTCTCAAGGTAGGGCTTTGTCCCTGCTCACCAAGGATTCCCGTCCGTGCCCAGCGCACTAAGGCCCTGTTGCTAACGTCGCGCGCCCATGCAGTCAATCGCCTCCTTCAATGGAGATTTATCCTCGTTGACGGCGCCACCGTTTATTCTCTCGTCGCAGTCGCTCACCGAGTTCTCCGCCTACTGGGCGACCCATCCGAGCATCCTCATCGCCCCCGCTGCCGAAGCCGATCCCGCCAAGCGGGCCCTGCTCGTTCTGAAATGGTTCCTCACGACGTTGAAGCATCAATATGCCAGCCGAAGTGAGCAATTCGGCAACGAGAAGAAACCGCTGAATCCTTTCCTTGGCGAGCTGTTCCTCGGCACCTGGACCGATAACGGCGACGATACGACCCTCATTTCCGAACAGGTCAGCCACCATCCTCCGGCGACGGCGTACTGCATTCGCAACAAAAAGAGTGGCGTTCAGCTCGAAGGCTATAATGCGCAAAAGGCAACTTTCAAGAGCACAATCATTGTGAAGCAGATCGGCCACGCCGTCCTTACTATTCCCATTGGGTCTGGCGACCAAAAGCAACTCGAGCGCTACGTCATCACCCTACCATCGCTGCACATCGAGGGCCTCATCTTCGGCGCCCCCTTTGTAGAGCTGGACGGCTCTACCTGCATAACTAGCTCGAGCGGCTACACGGCCAAGATCGACTACAGCGGCAAGGGCTGGCTCTCGGGCAAGAAGAACAGCATACTAGCCACGCTGTATCCGACAGGAAAAGAAAAGGATGTCCTATACAACGTGACTGGCCAGTGGACCAAAGGCCTCGAATTCCACCAAGGCCCTGCCAAGAAGAACTCGTCTTCTACCCTGATCGACTCCTACGACGCAGTTAGCACCGCGCAGACGGAACTACAGATCGCACCGATGGAGAAACAACACCCGCTCGAATCCCGCCGCGCATGGGCCAAAGTGGCTGAAGGCGTTCAGAAAGGCGACATGGACGCCGTGTCTATCGAAAAGGGCAAGATCGAGCAAACCCAGCGTGGGCTGCGCTCCAAGGAACGCTCCGAGGGCCGTGCCTGGGAAAGACGGTATTTCACGGCACAGCAAGATGGTGACGATACTCTGAAGGCGTTGGGCAAGGCTGCCGGGGTGCCGCTGGATGGAGATCAGGACAAGACAGGTGGGCTGTGGAGGTTTGACGCTGTCAAAGCCGCCAAAGTATCAGCGGAGCAGCTGAGCCCGGAGGAGGTCACCCGGATACAGAAGGAGATTTTGGGACAATAGACGTCGTTTTGATGGTGGGGAAACCTTTCCATGTTTGGTTTTTGAGCACTACGGATGGCAGACCCACGACATCGTGGACATGAGCGCCTTTACGGAAGAAATGAAAAAAATGCGAGTTGGTCTGTCCGATAAGACTGAGACGCCTTCGCCACACGGCTTCTCCACTCGGGATTTTGAACGCTTCAGGCTACGTCGCCCTGCTGTCTGTTCTTGGGCTTGTCTGTAGAGGTCGACTTCGGGTGTCCTGCAATGACGGGTCACTCCTGGCGGGTGCGCTCGATAGAGGCAATTGGAATGTCTGAACCATGTACGATGTGCATTCTTGTAATGATGTGGCAAATTCCATCCCTTGACTCCTCGTCATCCAACCCAGACAATTCTCTAGCCACCATACGCAAGTCTTGCATGAATCCAGGATCGCAAATCCTTCCACGTCACGATAAACCAAACCTTACAGCTGGTTGGCGCAGTTGAAGTCCTTGAGCGCCTCGGTAGTGCGAGTGGACATGGTCTTCTCGCCCTCGCGAACCCAGACACGGGGCTATTGATCATTGTTAGCTAAGTGGAGTGATATCGAAGGATTGGGCTATGCTTACATCAAAGTACTTTTTGTTGGGCTTGTCGTCGCCATCAGGGTTGCCGACCGATTTGAGAAGGTAGTCCTTCTTGTTGAGCATGTAGTCGCGAATGCCACTCATGTAGGCAAACTGCATGTCGGTATCCATGTTCACCTTGACGACGCCGTGGCCGATGGCATCGAGATACTCCTGCTTGCCAGAGCCAGATCCACCGTGGAAGACGAAGAAGATGGGCTTGTCCTCCTTGGCACCAATGGCAGCCTTGACGTGCTCCTGATGCTTACCGAGCAGCTCGGGGTGCAGCTTGACGTTTCCTGGCTTGTAGACGCCGTGGACGTTGCCGAAGCCGGCGGCGATGGAGAAATAGGGCGAGATGGGTGAGAGAGTATTGTAGATGTTGAGGATGTCTTCAGGTTGGGTGTAAAGCGAGGCGTTGTCGACGTCCTCGTTGTTCACACCATCCTCCTCTCCACCCGTGATGCCGATCTCCATCTCGAGCCACTGCTTCATCGGGGCGGCGCGCTTCAGGTACTTGGCCGTGGTCTGGATGTTCCAGTCGACGGGCTCTTCGGAGAGATCGATCATGTGAGAGCTGAAGAGGGGCTCGCCGTGGGCCTTGTAGTAGGCCTCATCGGCGTCAAGCATCCCGTCGAGCCAAGGCAGAAGCTTCTTGGCGCAGTGATCGGTATGAAGCACGATGGGGATCCCGTAGGTGGGCGCGATGGAGCGGATGTAATGAGCGCCTGCGACCGAGCCCGCGATTGAGGCAGCTTGGTCGGTATTGCTCACACCCTACCGAGCATTCTCTCAGCGGACATTTCTTTGGTGACAGGAGCTCAATGAACTCACCTTTCCGGCAAAGTAGGCAGAGCCACCCTGCGACATTTGCAGGATGATGGGCGCCTTGGCGTCGCGGGCAGCTTCGAGAGCGGCGACAACGGTCGAGGAAGAGGTGACATTCTGCGATTGAGCAGGTAAGCTTGCGTGTTGACAGCATAAAGCATACACGGCGAGATGAACAGAACGTACAATGGCGGGAATAGCAAATTTTTTCTCACGCGCATGTTCAAAGAGTCTGAGGACGTCGTCGCCGACAATGACGCCGGATTTGCGGCTCAAACCGTCGGTAGCGCCCATGATTGCGAAAGAAGAGCAAGCCGAGTTGGAGATCTGCGAAATGCGACGAGAACACTGTTAGTACGAGTGTCAAAAGGAGGTAGAATATAATCGGGATGGCGAATCAAGGTTGAAGCCCAGAGCAGGATGCAACAAAGGTAATGCGGTTTCGGAGAGCAAGCAGACGGTGGTTTTTGTGGTTCACAGGCGCGGGGTTTTTCGAGTCTCTGCCATCAATAAATAGGTCATGGAGGGGCACGAGGGGGGGCCCATTGCCGTGGGTCTTGCTTGGGCTGCCCGTTACTGCTAGTAGTTACTAGTAGTCCGTAGCAGTTCAACAGACAGATACGGCCAGCATGAGTCAGGCAGAGAGAGACAGAGAGAGACAGAGAGACAGAGGGAGACAGAGAGGCTGGTCGTGATCATGGCGCCACTGTTGACTTCGGCGACCGACAGCAGCTGCTCTTCAAAAAGTCTACTACTGTATCTGTAGTTCGTCGCTCGCTCGGACGGACGTCGTGATTGGGTCCAAGAACCCGACATGTGCAGGGCAAATGCAGGGACAAAGAGGGCCTTGGCCGAGACAACAGCAATACACTTACAAGTATGTTTCTGATACCCGGTCAAGTTGATTCGTGGAGGACGACGGCTTGGTGAGGGGAAGAGACGGGAGGCAATTGAGAGGCAATTGGGAGACTTACCGTACAGCTTCAGAGGAGGAGGCCCGAAAACTACCTGCTTATAACAGCCGGTGCACTATTGGCTCAGCTAAGGAAGGCGATTGCGGCCAAGTAATTACTAGTCGTAGGCTCGTAGCCCGCCCGCACTTGACGCCTTCCGGAAAGCTCCCTCGTCCGTCGTCATCACCGGGAAAGAGCGGCATCCTTTGGTAGCCGAGCTGCCGGAACGCCCAACGGAACCTCGCGGAAGGGTTTAAATACTACTGTTATGCTGAGCTACCGAATATCATGTGAATATGCGATGCTCCTAGCGACCCTGCTCTGCCCGGAATTACTGCAAACCATGTCCTGGCACGCCTGATAACAAGCACGCAAGTACTACGGAGCTGGGAGCACAGGTAATCGAATCTCGCCTAGACCCATCTGAGCCGGGCTTAGTCATCTACAGACATCATGTGCCTTCTGAACGCCCCAACACATTCGTTGCAACTTTGCAAAGCTTCGGCATGGCAGCTGAATCTTCGTCGAGTTCGCTGCTCAACGTCAATGCGCTCTTCGAAAACCCTCTGTTCGCCGGCGGCATTGGGTTAGCTTCACTTGGCGCCGCCGCCGCGTTTGCCCGCAAGGGCGCCATCGTAGCTCTCGGAGCCGCTCGACGCCGCCTGCTCGTCAACGTCGAAATCAGCAAGCAAGATCCTTCTTACCCATGGATCTTGGCATGGCTGTCTCAACCGCGCGAAACCCCTGGCTTCATCGCCTCGCGCCTGACTCGAATCCATAACCTGTCCGTAACGACCACCTCGACCTCGAGAGGCCCCGGCGCCGCAAACTCTTTGAATGCCCACTTCTTCCTGCAGCCGGGCTACGGACGTCACATTGTCAAGTTCGGGAATGCCTTCATTGCTGTAAACAGGGAGAAGCACAGCACCGCAAACATGAATACGGGAGAGCCCCACGAGATCGTTCAGATGACGACCTTGTGGGCCCATCGCCATGCTTTTGAGGGCATATTCGCCCAAGCCCATAGCCTGGCTGCCAAGGCGAACGAGGGCAAAACCATGGTTTACTCGGCGAGAGGTATGGACTGGACACCTCTTGGTGATCCGAGGAAGAAACGACCCCTGGGTTCCGTCATTCTCGATCAAGGTGTCAAGGAACGCATCGTTTCTGATGTACAGGATTTCTTGACCAGACAGCAATGGTACACCGATCGTGGCATTCCTTACAGACGCGGCTACCTACTGTACGGGCCTCCAGGAAGTGGGAAAAGCTCATTCATCCAGGCACTGGCAGGCGACCTCGACTTTGGCGTGGCCATGATCAACCTGAGCGAGATGGGCATGACCGACGACAAGCTCGCGTATTTGCTCACCAAGCTACCAAAGCGCTGCATTCTCCTTCTCGAAGATGCCGATGCCGCGTTTGTCAATAGGCGACAGCGAGATGCGGACGGCTACAGCGGCGCCAACGTAACATTTTCGGGCCTTCTCAATGCGCTGGATGGCGTCGCCGCCGGCGAAGAGCGCATCGCTTTTCTCACGACGAATCACATTGATCGCCTCGATCCAGCGCTCATTCGTCCTGGTCGTGTCGACCTGATGGTTCGGATTGGGGAAGCCACCCGACATCAGGCCGCGCGGATGTGGGATCGTTTCTACGGCGACGTCGACGAGAACGGGTCGGGAAGGGAGCGGTTCCTGCAAAGGCTAGAAGATCTGGGATTGTTCGGCACGTGGGCTGATGGAAAGCCCTCGCATCTCCAGACGAGCACGGCAGCGATTCAGGGGTTGTTTCTCTTTAACAAGAATGACTTGCAAGGAGCAATCGACATGGCAGAGGGCCTAGTTCCAAGGAGAGTTGAAACCGATATCAATGATGGGGGCCGCCCCAAGGTGGCCGATTGAGAGCCTTCTCTCATTACCGCGCTGGGCATTTTCTGACGGGAAGGCACTGAACTGTTTCGATGGCTGTACTTTTAGACGATACCCTTCTGCCAAGGCAGTTTTCAAACACCATCTGTAGAATGCATGTATAACATGAGACTGCGATGGTTGCTTTGAACCAGTGATATAGGACGGGAAGAGAATGGTAGATTTTCTTTCCGTGACCAATGAAGGACAAGGTTTCACACATGCGAACATCAGCGGTACAATTCTTGCGGCATCCCTAAACAGGCTCTGCCACATTGTCTGATGACCATATTCGGATGAAGGGTCAGGGGATTTTGCGAACAACAATAGAACAACCAAACATTGTATAGGCTATGGAGATCCCAACCACGATAGCGACTCTCCTACAGGTAAAACAACCTACATACAGTATTGTACATATCACTAGTATACCTGTAGTTCATACTACTCAACGCCCGTTTATGGATGCGTGGAGGCGTAATTGTGGCGTCAAATGACGACTACTTGTGCATACCAGATCGGGGTGGAGCCCCTTCCTCCGCATTGCACAAGCTTTGCTCCCCCAATGGCACTGCTACCACCCAAGCAGGGGTCGACAGGCCTGTACCTGTAATTAATATCTGTGCCAATATTGGACTGCGTCATTGGACCTTGGCCTTTGTTTTCCAAAGACTTGGTAAGTAGGTAGCCACCACGATTACGGACTCAAACATCAATGTCTCGAACCCCATTTTGTCTCACGAGAACGAGGTGGCTTTACATAATCCTTCTCAACAGCGCAGCACGGGATCTCCATCGTCTGCGTCCCTGGTTTCGGAATGGAAAGAATCTTTTGGATCCTACGTTAGACCGACCGGGCGGGTCCCCATGAACCATGTCCACGGGCATCCCATACAAATGATACAATTATTTCGCCTGGCCCCAGGCTTATCGACGGCGCGGGAAGGGCTTGAAGCTAACATGAACGAACCGATTCTGATCGAACTAGTCGGTAGGCAGACGTGCATGAGGCCCCCCCGGAAATCACCTCATCGCCTACACCGCGTGCGTCGTTGAAACCATGTCTTCACCTCGGTTATCACTCTTTTTTCCCCCCTTCTTCTTCCCTCTTCGTAAATCCCGACTCCCTTTTTCCATTCTCACGCGCGTCGTTGGGGGGGAGTTTTGCGTTGTGAATATTGCCTTCAAGTTGCAGCAGACGACGGGCCCCGAGTATATCCATCGCGCTGTCCACCATGTTTGGGCGCAAGCCGCGCGATGCAAAGCCGGCGAGCGAGTCTACGGACAACGACGGTCAAGAGGCGCAGCTTCATGCAGGCGACACGAGCATCAGAGATGGCAGCATCATGGACCCGGAGTCGGGCGTCAAGCGCGGGCTCAAAAATAGACATCTTTCCATGATGGCCCTCGCTGGAATCATTGGGCCGGGGTTGTTAGTGGGCGCCGGCGGTGCCTTGGAGAGCGGTGGTCCCGCGTCGTTGATCATTGGCTTCGGCGTCATTGGTATGGAACATTTCAATAATTCGTGTCTGTCAATGGAGCGTGCCTCAATTTGCTAACGAACTATGACTCCCATGTAGGCATCATCGCCTTCTCCATCATGCAGTCCCTCGGTGAAGTTACGACCATATATCCCGGGGGAGGCTCTTTCGTCTCCCTCGCCGAGCGCATGGTAGACAAATCCTTCTCCGTCGCCGTCGGCTGGAACTACTTCATCATCTGGGCTGCCGTCCTGGCCAACGAGTACAACGTCATCTGCAGCATTCTCACCTACTGGGCTCCCCGCGTCCCTCTCTGGGGCTTCTTCCTCATCCTGTGGACCGTCTTCACCGGCTTCCAGCTCCTCGGCGTCGAAGCATTCGGCGAGGCTGAGTTCTGGCTCGCCCTGCTCAAGCTCCTCGGTCTGACGGCTTACTTTCTCTTTGCCATTGTATACGCTGCTGGCGGTCTTGCTGGCCAGGATGGAGCTCTCGGCTTCCGATATTGGCATGATCCCGGTGCCTTCAATGGGAATGGATTCCGTGGCGTCGCCGTCGTCTTCGTGTTTTGCTCCACGTTCTATGCTGGGGTTGAGTCGGTAGCCGTCGCTGCTACGGAGACGAGGAACCCAGGCATTGCCGTGCCGCAGGCGATTCGACAGGTCTTTTGGCGCATCATTTTCGTCTACATGGGTTCGGCTCTCTTCTTTGGCATAACCTGCCCTGCGAATGCCGATGGACTCGTCAACGGCGGCGCCAAGGCACTGCAGAGCCCCATGACGATTGCCATCCAGAATGCTGGCTGGCAGGGAGGTGAGTTCCCCTTGACACGAACATGCGTCGATTTCCAAGCGTGAGCTAATGCATCCTCTCTCAAGGCGTTCACCTGATCAACGCCTTCATCCTTATCACCTGTCTCTCTGCCGTCAACTCGTCCATATACATCGGCTCTCGAACCGTCCTCTACATGGCTCAGTCCGGCAAAGCACCCCGTATCCTCGGCTGGACCAACAAGAGAGGCGTTCCCGTGTGGGCAATCGTGATGACCAACGCATTCGGATCTCTCGCCATGATGAACGTGTCAACAGGGGCCGCCAAAGCGTACGGATACATCGTCAACCTCTCAGGCGTGAGCACGTTTCTGGTCTGGGCCAGCATCAGCCTCATCCACATCCGATTCCGCCGCGCCTGGGCGACGCAAGGCCGAAACGTGAGCGAAATCCCCTTTAAGAGCATGTTTTATCCGTACGTGGCATATTTCGGCCTGGCCGCCAACATTTTCCTCGCCTTCGTCCAGGGCTGGACCACGTTGTCGCCATTCGATGCCGGCAAGTTTGTCGACGCGTATATATTGCTCCCGCTGTTCGGCCTCATCTACTTGGCCTGCAAGCTGTATTGGAGGGGCACGGACAAGCTGAAGAGGAGTGGCGAGATCGATCTCGATAGTGGAAGGCGCATGGATCTGGATCTAAAGGGGATCGCGGCCGGTGAGGATGGTGAGGCATCGGTGCCGGCGCAAAAGCTTCCGTTTTGGAAGAAGTTGTGGAATCTGTTATAGACCTGGGCCATGATTGACATGTTATTAGACAAGATTTAGAGCAAGATACATAGTAATCTTGCACATGACTCTAGGGCTTTGATGACGTATCGTTGTCCGCGTCTCCTCTGCTTGAGAGCTTTCTACGTTACTTGGCGCAGAAAAGTTCACGTTAAGATACATCATTACCAACATCGATGGTTAGATTACGTGACATGCCTTCTATGAGCAACGCCCTGCGCCCGTTATGACCAGAATAACAATATGGAGTGACAGTTTAAATACATCAATGCCACCAAGTAATTGAAAGAAATCGTGAGACATATCCTTTTCTTGCAAGTGCTGGCAGCCACCTGAGGTCGTTGTTTGCACAAGCAGCAAACATTCCGGTACCCGCAAAACTTCAGAATCGGGCTGTTTATGAGCACGAACTGTTGGTTTTCAAAGCCTGGCCTGCAGGTCACCATGGCCATGGCCATGGCTCGTTGCGGAATCTCTGCCATTTCGAAATGCTTCACGTCTTACGTGGCTTTTTTTTTCGTTTCTTCGCGACACCATTGGGTTTGGATGTTGCAGAAGACACTGCGCTCTTGAGGGGCCGCCCTCGTCCTCCGCTGGACTGAGAGACAGTGCTGGATTTGGTAGCTGATTTTGCTTGCGGCCTCTTGGGTTTGTCTATTACACCGGTCACTCCGGTCGGTGCTCTGGCAGAAGCAGCCGCAGGCTGAGACTTCTTTTCAAGCATCTCAGCGATGCGGGCACTTCGACGGGGCTTGGATGGTCCTTTACGTTGCTCAGCGATGCGGGCACTTCGACGGGGTTCAGGAGGCTCAGCAGCAGCCACTGCCGGTTGCGGGATCGTCTCGCACTTCCTGCCTGGGCCGAGTCCTCGTGGTGGCGACGCTGCAAGGTGCGCTGCTTCCTCATCGCCCTCGTTCTCGGAGTCGGAAGCCTCAGGACTGGAAAACGGAACGAATCGGAAATCGGGAGGTATCTTGAGCTCGGTCCCCGGTATAATGACCCGTCTTCCCTTGGGTGGGGGCGGCTTGGGAGGAGGCGGGGTTGGTGGTCGAACAGCTTCCATCGCGTCCACCTCGGATGGAGTCAAGTCAAGATCCGGCCTCGTTATATCCTCGGGCTCCGGTGATGGGGATTCATGGTTCCATTTCCAACCGATCCAGGATCGTCCTGCCTGGATCCGACCCCAATAATCCCAGCTCTCTTCCCATCTTTCACGAACATATATAGCATGTTCGTCGTCGTAAACCCGACGTGCTCTGCCTGAAATGCGGTCCAGCCTCGCTCTCTCCTCCTCCAGCTCCAGATCGTACTGGTACCACGGTCGAGAGATGATGAAAGACTCAGCGGTGCTTTGGCTGGCGTCAGGTTCTAAGCTGTGGCGCGGAGGTGGCACAGCGCCGGCTTCATTGCGGGCGAGTCCCTCGCGGAGGCGCATTGCGCGTGAGTTTGGGTGTTGAGGGAAATGCAGGTCAAAGCGAGGAGCGCCACGGTCCGGTGTATCACCCTGCCATCTCCATTTCCAACGAAAAGTTTGGTCTTGTTCCTTCTCATCGGCGCGGCCAGGAATACCCCAGTCGGGGTTCCAGACACCAAGTTGCTGCCAGCGCTTCTTGATGCTGTGCCTGAACAAGATACTGCGACGCTCTTGCCCGGCTCGCCCCGAGAGCCTTTCCTTAACCTCGGCAGAGTGTGTATTTTTGCCACTGATCAAATTCAACCAGGCAAATTCAGCTTCGCGCTCATAGAGCCGACCAGGATTGTAGGCGGGATGCCACATCTCGAACCAACACTGGGTTTTGCGAAGCTCGCTTTCAGTGAGAGGCTCGGAGATGACATGATCAATCTTGGCCTTTTCAGATTCAGATATGGCCTGCAGGGGGTGTATTCGGAAGCCATCATCTGCGTCCAAGTCATGGCCGTCACTGCTTTCGGTAGTTGGGGAGCGATACGGCGGTGGCTCGTCGCGGTTGAAGCGGCGGTCAAGAACCCGCTGAAGAAGTTCTTGATTGTCGGCCATGTATTCCAGCTCCGGCATGAGGACGTCACTCAGCTGTCGATGATCCAATTGATAGACCGAAGCATTACCCGCTATGGGGCTGAATATGGGAGGCATGGACAAGGGCTCAACATGCCGTTGGCAGGAACCTGCCAACTTCGTTTCTGTGTTTGGCAATGGGTGAGGAGAGGAAGGACCGGGCTGACTTGCTTGCTCGAAGGGAAGGAGTAAACGACATCTTATCCGGGTCGCTGCTACCTCGTGCACAGACGAGACAGGACCCAATAGTAACAAAGAACACGACGTGAATCATTGTCGCCTTGAACAGCTCGGAGGCACTGCGCACAGACACGGAACGGCTACCGTAACACGGTGACTCCAACCAATTGTCCTCAAACATGAATGACGGGCAGTGACTTGATTGGCCAGCCGCGCGGCGACATGCGTTTGTTTGTGCTGCTCACGTCAACCTCATCAGCCTGCTATCCGCGTCTCAGGCTTCCGTCCGCTTCATGCCGCTTTCACAAACAGCATCCGCAGTAAGGCGCTTGGTGAGGGGGTCGAGCGGTGCAGAGAAGGCATCAAGGGGCAAGCAGACAAAGGTCCATGTCCGGGCAAGCAAACAAAGACACGGCCAGGTATCGTCAGCTCCCCAGCCCCCCAACTCATCTCCACCAATACCGAGCAAACTCATAGCAGGCTGCCGGAGGCGAATGAGGTACATCATGCCCTTTGCCCCCGGCGCAGGTCGGCTCTGGCTTTGGTTCTGGGCTGGGTAGCTCGTGGAATACCTCCAGATGATTTTCAGCATTGATCACTGCTTACTTGGTATCCTCCTTTGTTCTCATCAACGTATCGTTCGTGCTCTAATCGGCTCACAGATCACCTTATTCATGGCTCAGGAAGCTGACCGGGACATTCTTTTTCACCTCGAACCGGTTGACCAGGTCTCGAGCGATGTAATCCATCATCATGATAATGCCCCCTTCATCTCCCCAAGCCCCTCGGGGAAGCCATCACTCGAGATCGGCTATCACGTCTCAACGCGACCCCATGGTGGCCAAGTGATTGCCAGGCTTGGTCGTGGAATGGAGGCCGATCTAGTCTTGCTTTCCAATGGCATCTCCCACGTCCACATTGCTTTCGAAGTGCATCCAGCCTCTGGAGCAATTCTGCTCTGTGTTCGTGCCGAGAAGGCGAGATCCGTCACCGTCTTTCCCCGCGACTTCAGGCCCGACGGCGACATTCGCCAAATGGTCTTAATCCCAGGGGATAAATATCATATCTATATCCGGGTTGGGGACAGTACTCAGTTGAGATTCATTGTGCGGTGGCCTCTTGTTTTTTCACGCGTACCACAAGCTGTGAGCGATGGCTTTTGTGCAGCTCAGAAACGAGTCATCAATCCCCGCTTGTTGAAAACCGAGGACAATTCCGATTCCACCGTGCAGTCTTGGTACAACACAAGGCTGGCAACAAAGACCACTGCTGTGGTCAGGGCGGCCCATCCCGTCTCTGACATAGCATCTGGAAATTATGGATTCGTGCAGAAGGGTATCGACTTGGACTCGGGGCACTTTGTCACCATCAAGACCGTACATCCCAAAAGCCAGACGGATGTTATGAACCTCCACAGAGAAATCAAGCATATGCAAACTCTGGATCATGTAAGAAACTCTTGAGCTCTTTCCATCGCCCTCTCTCAACCTGAAACCGCGCCGTATTAACAAAATCTCAAGCCGCGGATAATCGAATTCTTCGGCTATGCAGGATTTGACAGCAAGGGGGTCTCTCCGCATGGCGTTCAAATATTCATGCCCCTCCGACCTGGCAGTCTGCCTCATCTTCTGCCGGTACATGAGGATACAGAGCAGGCTTTTGTACATAACCTAACGGAACAGATGTTGTCTGCCCTGGACTATCTCTCCTGGCGTAACCTCTGTCACCGAGATGTCAAGCCGGCTAACATTCTATACGATTTCGATGAGAAAAGTGAAACCTACAATTTTCAGCTGGCGGATTTCGGCCTGGTCAATGTTGCGGGAGCTGCAAAGTCGGATTGCGGTACCAAGATTTTCGCGGCTCCAGCTCCATGCTGACTTTGGGTTGGGAAAGTATCGACAGTCGCCCAAGATGGATATCTGGTCTCTATTTGTGACCATCGCCACCGTCGTATCCGGGTCCAAGTTTGACGAGAGGGCACTTGCCAAGGAACCTTACTACAAAGTCGTCACCTGGGTCCAAGAAACGGCCGCAAATATTCTAAACAGGCTAGAGGCCATAACGTACCTGGATCCAGAGGAAAGAGCCTCGGCTGCCCAGATTCTGGTCTCGCGTTTTGGTGGTGCGGGATTGACGACGAATCGCGCAAGCATACGCCCTCTCCCGCCTATTGCCGCGACCAGCAAAAGTCAGTCAACATACTGTCAGGAGATCTCGCAACAAAAGCCAGAAATTCCACATTCTCAACCAGAAATTGCATCAGCGCGAGGTGCTGCTGATGCTATCAAGGCCAGGAGGCAAGAGGCATTATCGAAAGCAGGCCCATCAGGGCCGCAGCGCTGGCCCAATCCCAGCAGCGTTGTCAAAGAGAAGGCGCCGAGGACGTCAGCAAGACAGCGTGAATTACGGAATAGGCTGCTAGAACACCCTGATCCCAATCGCATGGAGGAATAAGTAGTATACTAGGCTGGCTGAACGGATAGGGGGCTCTATTGTTTTTAACCCAACGATCAATTCATCTTTTGCTATAGTACTTAAATCTATGCCTACCATTTCTGCGTCTACCTACCGGTTCTGCACTCACCACCTCTATGCCTACTCTCACTCATAGCTGGGGCGAATGAATTCCATCTAGGCTCGGCTTGCTAACCTCGAGGCCTGGTCCGCCGGCTTGACGCGAAAGAAGGGTGGTATCCCTTGACGGGTTGGAGTTATGGATCAGGACCTAAATACACAGCGCACGACATTTGAATCACACAGACACCAGAACGACCCTGTTTGTGCATGGTCAGAAAACAAATCTCCCCCGTAAGAAAGTACATAAACAATCGAACAGAGACGTATTCTCGATCGCGACGCCCAGTTCTCGGATGACCAAGGCGAATACGAATACGAATTGCGGGTCCGACCACTTACACGACTCTCCTCCCCTTTGCTATTAATGCCTCCCACTTATTACAAGCTCGTGCTCGTTCCAGGGGCGGCAAATGCGTCCTTCTTCGGACGTTAAGCGAATAAGAACTCGGATGATTGAGTCTTGGGTAATCCACCTCTGATACCTCGAGTATATCGCTTCCAGCTTGACGAGGCGGAGGCACCATGAACCCTTGCCCCTTTGTAATACTTGCATTTGCATTGCCCTCCATGTCTCTTATAAATGGAACGGGTTTTCTTCTTTGAACAATGAACCTTGACCATAGATTGTCTTGAAGATTCAAGCACAGCTGTAACGATGGAGTTTCACGCCCTGATCACGACAGCCAAATGGGGCACCTTGTTCCTGCTCGTCATGTTTGTCGGGAATCTCCTCCGACAACTGCTACCGAAACCCAAGACACAGCCACCGACAGTGTTTCACTGGATCCCTTTCGTCGGAAATACTATCATGTACGGCCTCGATCCGCCTCGCTTCTTTGCCAGATGTCGTGACAAGGTGAGAAAGGCTACCCTCTGAACCTTGACATTTCCTTCCCAAGCGAGCAACAACAAGAGCGAATCAAACACACGACACCTTCATTAAAATCAAATCTACCCCATGCACTAATTACATGATCCCTCAAAGCACGGAGACATCTTCACCTTCACCCTGCTCGGCCAGCGAATGACATGCTTCTTCGGCACAGCGGGCAACAACTTCATCTTCAACGGCAAGCAAAACGACCTCAACGCCGAAGACATCTACCAACCGTTAATCACGCCCATCTTCGGCAGCGACGTGGTCTACGACTGCTCCAACGCGAAATTCATGCAGCAGAAGAAATTCGTCAAATTCGGGCTGACGCAAACCGCTCTGGAGCACCATGTACCCTTGATCGAGAACGAAGTGCTCCAATACCTCGACTGCTTCCACGGCTCCTCGGGCATCATGGACGTGACCAAGTCCCTGGCGGAAATCACAATCTTCACAGCCGGTCGGGCGCTACAAGGCAAAGAAGTGCGGGAGAAGCTGACGAACGAGTTTGCCGCGCTGTACCACGATCTAGACATGGGATTGAAACCGATCAACTTCCTGCTTCCGTGGATGCCGTTCCCCGAGAATCGGAGACGGGATGCCGCGTTTGCCAAGATCCGCGCTGTGTATGTGGACATCATTAACAAGCGGAGACGGAACCCGGATGCAGAGCAGGGTCTGGATATGATTTGGAACCTGATGAATTGTCGGTACAAGAATGGGCAGCCCGTTCCGGACAAGGAGGTGGCGCATCTGCTCATCTCGTTGCTCATGGCTGGGCAACATACGTCTTCGTCGGTGAGCTCGTGGATCGTTCTGTACCTTGCTTCGAAGCCTGGATTCGCGCAGGAGCTGTATGAGGAACAGATCGCCGCTCTGGGCGTGCCTGGAAGCACGGCGCTGCCTCCGTTGAAATACGCTGACCTGGATAAACTGCCGCTTCTGCGAAACACAATCCGCGAGACTCTTCGAATGCACGCGCCCATCCACTCTGTTCTGCGCAGGGTGACTCGACCCATGGCCGTCCCTGACTCTTCGTATATCATACAGCCGAATACCATCATGTTGGCGTCGCCGCTTGTCACGTCCCTGAGCGACGAATTCTTCCCAGATCCGTATGAATGGAACCCTCACCGATGGGACACGATGCAGACTTCGCACATGGGTCTGAATCCGGATGCAGGTGACGAGCCTACTTTGTCAAACCCCATGTCCAAAGCAGCGGGTAGTCCGTATCTTCCTTTTGGCGGAGGTCGTCACCGCTGCATCGGCGAGAAGTTTGCCGATGTCAATCTCGGCGTCATCATCGCCACGCTTGTTCGGGAGTTTCGGTTTTCCACTGTCGACGGTGAAGAGGGGGCTGTGCCGGACACGAATTATGCTTCGATGCTCTCGCGGCCCAAGGAGCCTGCTAAGGTGCGGTGGGAGCGTCGTCGCGGACAAGAAGGGACGCAGAAGCGAGATGCATAGATTTCGCAAACTATTACAAGTGGAATGTACAGATATCACTAATAGCATGAAACGGAATACAATTCTTGTCGACACGTGGATATCTACCTCCCAAGATGGATTGATAGGTCAATGCGCTGCCGATGCTGCCATGACTCTTGTAAGAACACGCACAGTGCATGGAGTGGTTGCAAGAGTTTGGTTGCAAAATTGGAATTGAACATCAGAATGTGTATATGCTAGAAAAGCTGCAAGTCATCTCATCATGACACATGCGTTCCGCCGGCCAGTGTGTCAGGGTTGGCCCGAGGCGAACGACTGCATTACATCCTTCTCCGTCCTCCATCGTGTACGCATTAGCTTTTGATTCCCGGCATGAACAAGGGTCCAGCCTCGTTGTCCATGGCATTCGATAAGATCATCATCACCTGGCGCCGCACCTAGACACCACCTCGCCCGCCATACTTGACACCTCTTCTCCCGAGTTCCTTCCTTCCCACAGCGTCCTCGGGCCAGATCCAGCCTCGACTCCGCTTGGCCTCCCGCTTCTCAGCGAGCTGAGGTTGCGGCATCCAGCTGTCCCGAGTCTTGGCCTTGCGGCGTGTGCCCTCGGCGGGTGCGCCAATTTCCGTTTTCCAGTGAGCATGGCCAGGAGGTGCATCGACGTCGCCGCTGGCGAGCTGGCACAGACCCCAAAGAGCGAGGCAAGCTGTCAAAGGTGTCCCGGAAGACCCGGTCGAGGGCGCAGAGCCGGGAGTGGACGCAGCGAGTTGGACTGAGCTGACCTCTATGTCTCCAAAGAAAGGCGTCGATTCTTGACCGCAACGCACAATAACGAGCTCAATTTCCGTCAAGATGAAACCGTAGCGACAGCTGTGCTCGCGCATGGCGTAGTGAAGGGCGGCAAGACCTCGAAGATACTCGACCCGTTTGATGTTGCCTTCGACACGCATTCCAGTATTGAAGCGCTCATAGCTGCGGACGAGGCCGACCACACGGGCACAAGGCTTCCCGCCAAATATGGCAGCCGCGGTAGATGGCTGGCCGGCAGGGTTGGCAACGAACAGAAGGTCCTTCATAGTGTTGGACGACTTGGTGGGGACTGTCAGCTGCAAGGGGCGGGCAGACGAGACAGCGAGGGCCGCGTTGGTTTTGGCAATGTAGGATGAGGTGAAAATGCTGTAAAGGGCAGCCTCTGTGTCGGGATGACGACAATTCATGCTGGGCTGAGAAAGAGCATTGACGGGAATGGGTGTGGTCAACACGGCTGATGCCCCAGGCAATCCCAGAACAGTTTGGGCATTGAAAGAGTCCCAAGAGCGGACGTTTCGAATGTCCCACCAAAAGTGCTTGATGCTGGCATCACGCAGCGGAATGGAAATGTTGCGAACCAATGATGCGGCTGGGTTCGGCGCGACGAGGTAGTTGATCAAGGTGGTATAAGACACAGGCATAGGTGCGGGCGTTTGCTCAGGGGTATTGACTCGGCTGACCGGAGGCGACTGAACTTCGGAGGCATAAGACAGAAAGGAAGAAAAGTCGTCGTTCATGTACGGCTCAGCCGACGTGGTTGCTGTAAAGGAGAGTGGACGATATGTTGGATATCCATACCGTTCAATGACGGCGGCGTCCAGGGTCGGGCAAAGAGATGTCTCCCGTGAGCTGATAACCTCGGGTTCTGGGGTGATGGACTGCTGAGAAAACGGGGCGGGTGAGCATAGCAAGGGCGCAGGCCCAAGCAATCCTTGCTTCTGACCCATCGAGGAGGCGGGAAGAGGGGACATGTGAGCAAATGCCATGTTCTTGAGTGCTTCTGGATTGGTGTAGCTCCGATTGTGGCATGAAGGGGACGGCTTGACAGTTTTGGTGGCGGCTGGCGGGGGCGTGCTGAATTGGTTTCGGCGAGGCTTCTTGAACGCGGTCGAAGGCCGAGGCTGTTGAAGCTGATCGATATTTTGGTCTTGGGATCGGATCTTGGGCAGCAAGATGGGCCCGTGCTGTCGAACGACTGGACTATCACGAGGGGGCGTGCTGAGTGCGGTGCACATGGACATGGCGGTGGATTCCACCGTGGACACGGCCGAGTATGTAGATGAGGCTACGGAGGACGAGCGAGCATGTTGAGAGGTGTAAGGGATCTCGAGGAAATGAGGATCGAAGCAAAAGTTGGGGTCCATTAGGAAGCCATCGTGAGAAGGCGGCGTGGCGGGAGAGGGAAAAGTGAAGTCAAAAGAAAGGTCGGCTTCCAGACTGTGGAAATCGTATTGTCAGCAACCGAATTCAACCACACAATCCATAAGGCCCTGCGTGATGATGACTTACGCAGACATTGTGTCGTGTAATGCGTTTGTTGGGGACAGGGTTGTTATTAGAATGATGAGAGACCGGCTCCAGTAGGATTCAATGCACAAAGGATAAGTGAATGGCCGTATTATTTCGTCAAGCAGCTCTGATCAGGCTCCTGGCCTGGTTGATATCGCTGGCTTGGACCAGTAAAGTGGTGGATAACGTATGTCGAATGCCTTGAAGCTTCCTCTAGGTTGATGCAATATGAGACGCAGATGTGTGTGACCAGCACGTTTGTGTGGGAAAAAAAGACAAGAGGCGAAAAGTTTCAACAAGAGATAAAACGCCGCGGAGAGGAGGATTAAACAAAGTGGCGGAGAGATGGAAAACGATTGGGAATGAACAGTCGAGAACAAATGGTCGCCGGACGAGGCCGACTTCTTATCCTCGTCAGGCGGTTGGGACGCAATGGACCAGAGGGCGGCGGAGCAACGATGGCGGGAGCGGTGGCCGACAAGGCGGGCCATGGTGGGCACCGAACAAAAGCATGGCAGCGGGAACATGGTCAGACGCGATCCCCGGCATCTAGCCGGACTCGAAAGAACGCGGTTGCAGATTGAGCCAAAGAGAGACGAGAAGATGCATCGCGGCAGGACGGGGCGGGTCCCCGTGTAAGTCGTGGCGTTTCCTCTGCGCGCGCCTACGTGGAGAACAGCCACGAGCTTATGGGGGAGGGTGTGGGTGTCCAGCAAGCAGACCAACCTACATACATACTATCAGTGCATCACTACGGAGTACACAAGGCAAGTGTTACTCTGCATAAGCAGTACTATATATCTGTATGTAAGAAGTTGTTGAAATGGAAAGACACACCGACTGCAAGTTGCCCCCTCCCCACCCGTCTATTGGCTCGTCGAGGTTACAGGGGCAAGAGCCACCTGCAGGCGCCAAGCAAACGATTGGTCCACCTGGTGAGCGGTGACTCACGGGAACCCCCTGGTCATCGATGCGCCAGAACGACCAGAGCCTCCCGAATTGGTTGGCTCCTCTTTCTCCAGCGCGTTTCTCGACTAGCACCGTGTCCCTCTGCACCTTGGGACGTGTGTCCTCGCGAAACCTCGTCGCGACCGACGCGCGTGGGACGGGTGAAGGCGAGCAAGCTGGCGTCGCGACCGTGCTGCAGTTCAACGCGAGCGCGCCTTCACGGACTAAACAGCCTGCCGATTTCTCATGGGCGGCAACGTTGCGCTACGAACGTTGCTCACCGGATGTCGAGGCCATTGGCGCCGACGGGTATGTAATTACATACATACATACGTGTAATGCTGAGGCGTGCCTACAGATAGGTCGCTAAAGTAATATCTTGGGTTTCAGAGGCAAAGCAACCTCCGGCCAGGCCTTCTGACCCAGCTCGGGCGCCTATTTGGTATTACCAGTAGCAGGACGTAGGGCTGTAGGGGATATGTCAGGCTTTCGGTTCCCAGCGGCCGCGCCCGGCGCCTGCGGAAATTACACGCCCTACAAATACGTACATTCATCTGTCTGAGATGTCCCCGTCCCAATGTGCGCTGTGGCGGAGGACGGCCATGAGGCCCCAGGCCGATGGCGCAGCATGCGATGCCGCTGTGGCGCTTAGTCCCGCAGGCCCGTCCCGGGCTCCGATTGGCTTCGTTCATACTCAACCACGCGCCTACAAAGGCGGCATGTCTTCCCCCATTGTGTTTCGTTTCGCGCACATATATTTCTGTATCCATGTACTATCTCGCTGTTTCGTCCAATCAGCTGTCTTTCCTGACTATTCGGCCTATGACGTCTTCGAAATTCGAGAGGTATGTATGCGTGCCTGACGACAAAAATAGCACCATACATACATGTTCTGTGCGAAGATGTGCCGTGATCATCGTCATGTGGTTAAAACTTCTTGTAATTGTGCTTGTATATCCCGACCCCTAACCCATATACACTCACTACACCTGTACCAGACTGGTGCCCATTGGCACGGACACTGTATCTGCATGACATGCTTGCAGGTACGATGAGATAGGGGCCTGGAACAACGCTGAGTCTACCCTATACTTCTTGACGCCCTTCTCAATGTATGTCAATATCAAGCCATGGCCACTTCACCAGGAGAACAGGGCGTAAACATGATTCAACCAAGGTCGTACTGTTGGCAATCTCCAAGTGAAGCTTTCAACTACATCAAATGAGCCTGGAATTGCCCCTATGTTATATCTGTTAGAACAGGTTGCAAATGTCACCCAGTTCCATCTCATTTCGCTATGCTATGCACCGTGCTCGCTTTCCCGCTCGCCTGACGCCGATAGCTCTAACACTAACCCCTACCTAAATCATGAAGAGACATGGGAAAAGCGCAGCACCGCCCGCCGCTGCCGCTATGTCTTACAGAAATGTTGGTTCCCGATATCGTAAGTAAACCTCGTCAGAACCTCGGCCATTCACCCTCTTCACATTGTAAAAGACAAAGGTCCACATATCACATCGCACGTCTTCCTCCACCAACCTTCCTCAACGCCCTCATCATCCCGTCCAGCCTCATCTTCTCCTGCACCACCATTCCCGTCGCGTATTCGCGAATTGCCCGCCGTCCCATCCTCTCGTGGAGATCCTGCCAGCCGGCTAGTTCGCCCGCCACCGTCTGCTGCGTGTAGCGAAGCTCTCTGGCCAGATGTTCTGCCTCCTCGCGGGATTTGCGCGCCTTTTTCTCTTTACCGTCTTGAAGTCGTTGTCGCGTGTCATCCAGTAGTCCAAGCGGCCATCGCGAGGACCGCCCTGCCGAGTTGTCGTTCCTGTCTGCCTCTCTTTTCGCCGCCGTGATTTGTGCAATTAGGGCCGAGGGCCGTGAGAGAGCGCCGAGCAATGCGCTTACTGTCGACTGTATTGCTATGAAGGTAGTTTGGAAGGTCGCTTGCGGGTTGGACTGCGTCGGTGCCATGGCCCTGACGTAAGATTCTAGGCCGATGATGTGGGAGGGGGGCAGAAATCGCAGGGCCGCGACAGACCGATGCAAAAGAACCATGGAGTCGTACAAGTCTGTAGAGAATTAGTCTTGGTCATGCTGTGGAAATTGACGCGGCCGCGTCGATCGTCGATCAATACGTACCGCATGCGGCAAGGCCGAGGTTGTTGACCCGCCTTGTCACGCTCCTCGTTGAGTAGTTGACGCTTCTGACGGTCTCCTTGGCATGGTTGACGAATTGCTCAACCTCGCGCATGTTGTGAACTGGCTCATACTCTTCCTTGATCTTGTCTATCCTCGTCTCGACTTTCAGTCTCGTACGCTCCTCCATGACGTCCAGCTGTAGCTCCGGCACTAGGAAGAATTCCCAAAGCATTTCGTGTTTGGCGAGAGACGGATGACCGAGCATGATGCGCAAGAACCAATCTGTTCGAGCCTGGATATCCCTCAAAAGGGCCCGAGATGGCTTCACGGGAATCTGAAAAGGGGTCCGTACATCTCCCAACGAGGGTATCCACGAGGCAGGATGCTCCTCGCTCAGAAGGCGAGCCAGCTGCTCGAAATCGGCCAATGACCTTCGGCTGGTTGTCACGGTGTAACTGTCGTGGTCGGTTGGGGCCGCAGACTTGAGAACGAGCCGGACGCTACCATCTTCCACGAAAAAGGCTCGGACGACGCCCGTGATGCGTCCGTCGCGGCCGGCAGGCATGCTGAACAGACCAAGATCGTCGATCCTGTTGCGGACGTCATCGTCCTTGGCCAGCTCGACGGCAGTGAGACCGCGCATCTCTCGCGTCAAAACATCGACCCTCGGATCTGCGAAAAGGCATCGTACCATGCCGTACCTTCCGTACTTGCTCGCAACCATCAGGGCGGTGAACCGTCTGTCATTGGTAGCATTGACATCCACGTCGCAGTACTGCAGTACGATGACGGCTAATCGTGGATCATTGATGATGTGAAGTACAGTGTTGCCCTTGCCATCGACATGCTCGTCGATGTGCAGCCGCTGTCCATCGAGTTGAGTCTCTTTTGCCATCCTCAGCCCATTTTCAATCATGTTGAAGTAGTTCTCATTGTCATATGATCGGCACAGAGCGAAGAGTGGAGTCTGACCATTCTTATCCCGTTGCCGCCACGGGATTACACTACCCAGCTGCAGTATCAGGGACGGGGCGTGGAACAGGTAGTGGCCAACGCTACGACCCCAGATGTCTTGTTCTGCTATGTATCGGCGTATATCATCCAGCGAGGCGCGAGGTTTGATGTGGTCGAGGATAATGCCGACTATTTCCGTATCGCCCAGTTGCACCGCAGCGCTCAAGAGCGTCGTATCCTCGTGATTAATGTCTCGTAAAATCATATGAACGGGGAAATAGCCCGTAAGACCTAAAAGGTACCGGAGAGAATCCGGCTGTTGCTGCTGTACTGCCATCATGAGTATCGATTCGCCGAACGAGTCGCTCGTCTGAGCAAGCCGCTCCACTGATATGTCGCCTTCTAAAGCGCTTCCAAAACTGGCAATGCTTGTCGTCCGTGAATGGAAAGATACTTCAGATCCGCTGGACATGCTGCGGGTATCCATTGCTACTCTCTTGACCCTCTTCGCCGGAGGAGATACACCATTACAAAGCCCGTTTGATTGAAAAGGGAAGACGTGACTCAGATCTGACCCGTGGGAGAAACGTTCCGAGTCGGTCAAGGCAGGTGACAGTCTACCTGACGATTCGTTAGGTGGGCTGCGGGATGCTTTGTCCAGATGCTGGTACTTCAAAGCCGAGTCTTTGTGGTGGCCTCGGAAGATCGAGTCCATGTCGGCGTCTTCATCGCTGCCGTCATCAATGGCAGACGAGCCTGGCTCCATGATCGCCCGCAACCCATCCACGTCGCCTTTCTTCGTGGCGTCCCAGAGAGATTTGTTTCTTCTGCTGGCCCTTCGTAAGCCTGCCGAGTCTGTTGCGAGGTAAGTTTCGACGGCCTCAAATGTGCTAAGGGCGTATCCCATCTCGCCATTGTCGACGTCGTCGATGAAAATAAAATTGCGAACGTATGAGATTCGAGCCTGAAGGTTGCGAACTTGCGATCGAATGACAACATAAAGGAGTAAAGACACTAGCGTGTCGGCGTTCACTGTCATGAGTGCTTTCTCGGAGGCCTGCTCGTTCCCGAGGTCCTGCGACTTGGATATGTTGGTCAAGTCAGATACTGCCTTGACAGTTGATAGCATGTGATCCATCATTTCTGGAGGACTGGTGGCAGTTGATATCTTCTTGAACTCCCCGATCGCTGGCCCCAGCTGGATGAGTAAGTCGTGCTTCGCCCGCAACCCTCCTTCGATTGCGATGCCCAGTTGCGAGATGTCGATATACTCCATCTGTCGAATCTTTGCCTCCAGATCAAGATCTCTAGGACGCCTGAGGGCTGCTAGCTTCTGGAAGAGAAGATTGTGGACGTTTTCCGCCACGTAGCGCTCGATTAGCTTCTCTACTAGCGGTCCGGTCAGGTCGGTTGTAGCGCCGAGCAGAGACAGCTGTTGCTTGTCTACACCCTGAAACAAGTCAATGGCCGTCGACATGGCCGTCTCTAGCGAGGTTCTCATGACATCCTCGTCAGTTTCGGCGTCGAAATCATCGGGCACCGACGTGGTGCCCGAGTTCGCGATACTGTCGCTTCGATCCGAGAAACTATGGGACCGCGCTTTCCTCATGGCCGCTGCAATGGGCCCTTCCGGCTGAGGATCCGGTATATGTAGAGCAGAGGGGGGCGGTGGCAGAGGCAGAGGCTTCTCGAACGCACTGTTAAACTCGGCGAAGAGCTTGTCCAGGCCAGGTTGCATCTGGCGTCCAATCATGGGAAACTGGGTGAGTAAGTCATGAAAGCTCTTGACGTCTTTTTTGCGAGGAAGAGATCTCTCGGCCACGTCGTCGCCTTGACTTTTGGACTGATCTGTCTCCTGGTCCAGTCTCGTGTTGTGACGAAGTATCGCGGGCACAACCTTGATCTCTTCCCAGTTCCCGACAAGCGGCTTCGAGATAAAGTAGAGAAGCCATTGTCGGGGTTCCAGCGCATCCTGGTACCAGATGATGTCGTTGAGCAGATGCGCCTGGGCTAGAACCTTGAAGCCTGGTGTGATAAAATGTCAGGTCCGAAAACGTTGGCCAGAACTAGGTGCCGGCAGATGCTTGGGGCAGAGTGCTCGTACCTTTGTTGCTATAGACAATGCCATCCTTGATGACGACGCTTTTCCCATTGACTGTCGAGAATTGTTTCGCCTTACCCCTCACCTCTCGCAGACTTGGCCCTGCCTCTTTTCCGCCTGGACCGGACGAGGGACCATTGGCGGTTGCGGAGATACGCAGCACATGGCTGCTCAGGAAGTCCTCCGAACTGACAGCTTCGCTTGCCGTGACGCCAGTTTCGGTATCGCGATGGGTGAGGAGGACATCCGTCAAGGGCACCAGCAGGATATGTTGGTGAACAGGTGCACACTGAGCGAGTACAGGGCTTTTCAAGAAGGCGGCTAGGAAGGGGTTTAACGGTTGCATTCATTCGACTTGCTGGCGAAAGACCTGGGAAGGGCGCCAACGTCAGACATGTGACGATGACGAGACCGCTCGGACGTCGTGCGCGGCTGATGGGTATAAAGTCGAGGGCGGGAAGGTCTCGAACGCCCGTCATCAGCTGTTGGTAATCGAAGCTCGTTCGTGAAGGATTGTGTCGAAGTTTTTGGACGTTGCCAAGCTCGAGCTGTCTCGTTCGATGGGACGATGGAAATACGTGATACGTAGCACGATTCGAAAGTCTACAGGGGTCGGCGGTAGCTGAGGGTTCGTCGACGGACGCAAAGTGATGCACGCTGTTGAAGGCAATGGCCAGGACTTTGCTGCACAATGGAAAGACCAGAGATTTCAAAGAGTGGCTGGTTGCATGGTTTATGGTTTTGATTAACGCCGCCAATAATAAAGGTTGACACGGCTTGAGGTTGCGACTTTTGAGCCTCGCTCGGCTTCTGACCTCATATGCTAGCGCGCCCACGCGTTTGCGAGCCACCAGAGGAGCTTACGACAGCACTAAAGGCGCTTGCTGCGTACAGCCACAGCCACACCTGCGGGTAGTGTGTACCTGGGGGGGGCTAGTACTAATATTGTACCTACAGGTTACAGGTAGTACGGAGTATTACAAGGTACTTAGGTAGTGGCAATCAGCAAGACGTGCCGACCAACGTTTGTGTGCACATAACGTCGCAGGTAAGTAAAGGCAACTGCACAACATGAGCTTTACATTCTCGTCGGATGGAAAGTGTTCAGCATCATTAAACGTAAACAAGCGTATTTATTTTGCGCGTTTCATACCATGGCTATATGGCGTGCAAGTCATAACGCGCCATGGAGCTTTCTCCAAATCATTTCTTCGGCAGATTGAACCGGCTAGCGGACATATAGCGTCTGCCAGACGTAGTCCCTTGACGCCGTTCTCTGCTCTCATGGCTATACAACACTTTTGGCTCCAAAAGCATTGTTTCTCATGACTTCCTGCCAGGTCTCGAGTGCAAACTTGCAAACAACTTCCGTATCCATCGTGGGACGCGTACATCATCTCAGACCTCGGACGTCGACAGTAGATCCAAGAACTTCATGCTCATAATGCTCATATGCAGCCGAGGCATCATCAACGATCAACTTGTGTATTCGTTGTTCCATGCCCTCGCATTTAGCCCTTGGCAGCACCGGCTTTGATGAGCAGAATATCGCCATCTTCGACAACGTACTCCTTGCCCTTGGTCATCATTTTGCCCTTGGACTTGACCTCCGCCTCATCCCCCATTTCCTTGAGAACATTGAAATTGTAGACAATGGCCTGGATGAATGTCTTCTCGAAGTCTGTGTGGATCACACCGGCAGCCTGCGGCGCCTTGGTCCCGGTGCGAATTGTCCATTGGCGGACTTCGTCAGCACCCGTTGTGAAAAAACTGCCTAGTTGAAGCGTCTTTCGCATCTGAGTGATGATCTTTGGTAACGCAGAATCAACACCAACATTCTTCTGTTCCTCCAGTGACGCCGCTTCGCTCTCGAAACGAGTCAGACGCTCCTCGTACGATACCGAGATCGGTATAATCGGGTCACCGGCGGCGTGTTCCTTGATCCACTCGGCAATCTTGGGAAGATGCTTGTTCTTCTTGCGCACAAAGTCCTTTTCGGACAAGTTGACCAGGTACACTACAGGCTTGGCGGTAAGCAGGAAAAGCGGGTTGATGACCTCGACCTGGGACTGGTGGTTAGCCAACCAAACAGTCAAGTAAATGCGTGTTCACAACGCGTGGGAAGAAAGAACAAGGGGATTGCTGCTGTCAGACAGGAGTCTATCTCATGATGCACTCTAGCGTTATTTAGGTGAGGCATTCGAAGAGCTGGGATTAGAATCAGGCTGAGTAGCCTTTTGTCATCATACAAAGCAGACATTGACGAAAATGGAAAAATGGGTGTAAGAGCAAAGTGTGCAGGAAAAAAAAAAGAAAGACAGTGTAAAATCTCACCTCTTTGGGCCCCCAGTCGCCTTTACGGATGTCTTTGCCGTCTTGCAGCCATGCCAGGACTTTTTCGATTGTCTCTTGCTCTTGCTTGGCCTTCTTCAGCTCTAAACTTTGGCCACCCATTCGGGTTTTTTTCTTTTGGTTCTCAAGAGCTTTCTCCACGAACTCTATGTCTTTGAGCCTGAGTTCTTCGCTGATGATGTCCAAATCTCTTGAGGGATTGACATCGCCTTCAATGTGGATGATTTCAGCATCGTCAAAGCATCTGACCACCTGGAAGATGGCGTCGACGGCGCGAATGTGCGACAGAAACGAGTTTCCAAGGCCAGCACCAGTAGAGGAGCCTCGCGTCAAGCCGGCAATGTCATACACCGTCAAGTTGGCCGGCACTTGCGATTTCGGCTTGTACTTTTCGCAAAGCCAATCGAAGCGCGCGTCAGGAACAATGACACGAGCCTCTTCGGGCTCTATTGTGGCATACGGGAAATTCTTCAACCTGTCAGCACCCCTGTTGGATGACGGACGACGAGAGGGGCCTCATACAGCTGGGTTGCCAAGAGAGCATTTGGTAATGGCTTGAAACAGAGTCGACTTCCCAACGTTGGCGAGGCCGACCTATTATCATCATGTCAGTACCCTGACACGTGGTTTGGTGTAAATGATTACCTACAATACCGCTTTTCAGGTTGTTGCCGGGACGTCCTAAAGGAATTTTCTCCTCGACAACGGCCTTCTTGGGAGGCATTTTCTTTCTTGATTTCGCGTAAAGACGATATTGAAAATGAGAAGATGAAGAGGTGTATCGAAGCGCAGCAGACCTAGCTGCGCGAGGAAGAAGCGATGGAATTAAAGAAGGGAAACAGATAGGAGAAAAGGTAAAGGGTGCCGTGGTGAATGGCGCCGCCCCCCAATGGCCTGAATCAATTGACCAGCGATAATATCTCACCGAGCGGAGCTAGAGAAGGACAATGCTCGACGGGCAGTAAGAGGGCCGGATCTGCTCGACGAGGAAAATGTGTGATGTTTTGATGTGTGCCCTATCGTCAATGGTGAGATAGCTTAGAGAAGAGACGCAAGAAATTTCGAAGCTTCCCCGCCATATACTAAGAGCAACAAATGCGCCGGAAGCCGGAGGTAGATTTTTCCCCTGCTTGGAGCTGCTAACCTACCGTTGCTTGCCTACGTAATACCCGGGAGCAAAGTCGTGCCCCCGTACTGGATCCATGTAGCACACTCCCGTCGTTTCATGCCGAATCCATCCCACCCAAGCCACCTTGACCCCAATGTAATTCCGACGCCTCCGCACTCGCTGCCTGCCCACAGCTGACATGGGCTGTGTCCGTCCGTGCCTGCGTCATGAGCGCTTGCCTCTCTCCAGACAAGGACAACGACTCGTCTGCTTCGTCTCTTTCAAAATGCTGATGCTTGAAGTCGTCTTGTAACACCATCCTGCTCGCGCCGGCCACAGCCTCCGCAACGGCGGCCCACCTCTCCCCGTAACCGCATCATCATCATCGAGCGTATCCAGCATCGAGGATCGCAGACTCGCTCTTAACGCATCCAGATCCTGAGGCGCTTCTGGCAGACCGCACCGCAAATGGCATCTCGACAAAATTCTGCGCCGGTGTCAGGAAGTAGGCATCGATCGACTCTTTCGCTGCAAAAGACCGAAGTTACCATCCATGTATATGATCTTCTGCCTGTAAGTCGCAAGCAATGGGCACACCTTTCGAAGGAAAGTGTAGACTAAGATATCCGTCGGTGATAGCCAGGCAACTTTTCTTCCATCTTGTGGGCCGTTGGGGCGTCATTGCTTCACTCAGGCGTGGTCATCAACGGCAAAGAGTATGCCTACGGTGGGCACGACCGGCGCGGTGTGACGGGAGTTTACTGGACCAAACCCAGGACGGAGCCCCCCGGGGGGACTTTCCGATGCGAAATACTGCAAGGCTTCACCCTGGCCACACAAGATGAAGTCGATGCTATTTTTCGCATCGCCTCCGAGGAGTACTCGGGTACTTCATACAACCTTCTCACCAAGAACTGCAACCACTTCACGTCATACCTCTGCCAAAAGCTTACCGGAAACCCCGGTCCCGGTTGGCTGAATAGGGCGGCGAGTATCGGTGTAGCTCTACCGTGTGTGGTCCCGAAAGAATGGATTGAGCCTCCCGAGTACGCAGCCGTGGATGGAGAGCTTCTCGACGAGGATGAAGAAACCATGGATGAGCAGTCTCGCATGCTGGGCCAACCGAAACCCCAATTTCTCCTAGAAGACGAGCATGGTGAGCATGGCGAGCAGGGCGGCTGGAGCAGCGATGAAGAGATACAAAGAAGAGCAGGCAGACAAGGAAAGGCTGCTGTGCGAGACACATCGGGACGTCAGTTCCCGGCCTCGGAGAGGGCGCCGCAACACTAGATGGGCACGCGTCATCATGTTCCAAACTCTATTTTGATGTTATTGATCATATGATTTTGTGCGGTAAGCGCGGTTCGCATGGTGTTACAGGAGTTCTATATGGATTTGGCAGAGAAACTGGAATCTAGCTAGCACTAGTTGTCGTGGCTGCTCATTTCTCATTTCCGGGAGAGAGAAAGAGAGAGATGCATGCAGCGAGCATCGTGAATATCAAGTGCACATTTTTGTGCCTGCTCTACATGGTTCCCGCATCCCCAATTTCGCCTTTGCAGTATACAAATACAAATCAGCTCGACGGAGGATGAGGCTCATAGTCTCCGGGGCTTCTCGCTTCGTGTTCCGCCAAATTTGATGCGCGTGGAATCGGCCACGCGCACGATCTTATCCCTCAAGACTTTGCCTTCTGGGCTCATCAGGACCTTGGTTGCCGCTTCTCTACCCTGACCAAAGCCTCGCAGCACCAACTCCAGCCGCTGGATTTTCATGGGCCATCCCGTATGGGTTAAGCGCTCCAGCACGTATTTTGTCAGGGAGTATGCTGAATCGAAGGTGCCGCGCCGGGATTTCTTGAAGCCAATATTGCCGCAGGACATGGAAATGATCGGTTCGCGGTTAGGTTTGGAGCAGGTGATGTGCGTATTGTGTTTATGAGAGTACACGTGAAGATGGTACGGCTCCAGCTCGTCTTCCTTGCGCTTCGGTGGTTCGGAAGGTTGGCCGTAGAGAGCGCTGGTGTCGAGACTGGGCTTGTTGAGTGCTTGAAAGACCATACTCTGCGATAGGTCGGCCATGGCACTGGATGGCTGCGCCGACCGGGCTCGTGAGGCTTGCGAGGGCCCATAGATACTCTCCAATAGGTTTTCTGTTTTAGATCGTGTCTGCGTCGGGCTGGAAGAATTTGACGTTCGGTCCTGGCCCTCGCATCGTACTGACGTCGAGGAAAGAAGCCTAGCTGTTGCGCGTGAGCATTCCGTTGGTGCGGCTTGCGATCTTGAAAACGTGGATGACGCCGCAATGCGACGCCATACTGTCCGTGTCATGTTTTGAAAGTCCCAGCTGGAAGCATCAGGTGTCAGAAATTCAATGTCATCGAACGGCAATGCCCTTGAAAGATTGTTGCAGCAATTACGCAGTGGTGGAAAGCGGCTTTCTACCGCAAAGCTATGTCCCCGTTGGCCGTGGCCGTGGTTTTGCCGCCTCTCCGCCTTCCTTATCTTTTGCGCCATCATCGCAGAAATCAAATTTCCTTCGACAGTAGTCGCCATATACCCCGTCCTCTTCTGCATCTCGGTCATTCGATAGCGGAGCCTTCTTGTAGCCTGCTGATCATCGTCAAGTATGAGCTCTTTTGCCAGGCTCGCAAACAACCCCCACAATGCGCTGGCCAGGACCGCTGTGCGCTTAAGTTTCCCCCATGGCAGATCTCCAGCTTTCCGGAGGCTAGCCACGCAATTCTCAAAACCCGCCGACGGTAGCCTGCAGTCTCACCTACACCATGCTTCTATCTCATCGCCAATACCAAAGTTTCCTCGATCTTCGAGTCTACCCAACGGCATTTGCTTCAGCGCCTTTCCGAGAAGCCAACTACGGGGGCTCCACGTAACCGGACGGAAGCGTCAAGAAGACAGGGCGGACAAAGCATCCAAGGCGACCGCTTCCCCCGAGGTCGATCCCAAGGAAAGCAAATCCGAGCCCAAAGCTGAGGATGAACAGAATAGCAAATCACAACATGAAGAGAACGGTGACAAATCCGAAGGCAAAGAAGAGAGCAAGGAAAAGGAGGACTTGCCGCCACCACCGCCTCACGGTGACAAATCCCCATGGCAGGTATTTACGGAAACGATGAATACCGAGTTTCAAAAGTCAAAGGAGTGGAATGAGTCGACAAAACAAATTGGAGCAGCTGCACACCAGTTCACCGAAAGCGAGTCTGTGCGACGAGCTCGCGAAGCATACGAAAAGTCGACCGGCGCTGTTTCGTCATCTGCTGCCAAGGCTGTTAAATCGACGGCCGACGTCATTGGCAAAAGCGCCTCATGGACCTGGGACACCTCCGTCATGAAGGGCGTGCGTAAGGCCGCCAACGCGACGGGTGATGTCGTTGACAAGGCCACGAAGCCTATCCGCGATACCGAGGCCTATCGCGATGTCAAAAACGTGATTGATGACGGTAGTTCATCTCGGTATGGAGGCTGGGTCGAAAAGGAGGAACGGAGGAGAAGGAGAGCACAACTGGAGGAGCAATCCGGGAGCAAGTCTGGTCAAGTCATGCAAGAAGACCCTGAGTATGTGACGATGCAGCAACGGCAAAACCATTCGCGCAGCATTGGCTAACCTGTCTTTTCATGGAATAGGGCCGGGACCAACGTCACCCTCCACAAAGATGCCGCGTGGAAAGAGGCTTGGAGAGATTTCCGTGACTCGAACAAGTTCGTTCAAGGAGTTTTTAGCATGAAGGGCCGATACGAGGAATCAGAGAATCCGTTTGTCTCCACGGCTCGAAGTATCACGGACCGAATCGGCGGGTTTTTCGCCGAGAACGAGACAGCCATGGTCATCAAGAAATTCCGGTCGATCGACCCAGCATTCCAGGTGGAGCCATTTCTACAGGAGCTACGAGAATACATTCTACCCGAAGTGCTGGATGCCTACGTCAAGGGCGACACGCAGACGCTGAAGCTGTGGCTATCGGCTGCCCAGTTCTCCGTCTACGAGGCGTTGACAAAGCAGTATTTGCAAGCCGGCATGAAGTCTGATGGCCGAATCCTGGACATTAGAAACGTGGACATTTTGAGAGCACGCATGCTGGATCCCGGCGAGGTGCCCGTCTTTATCATCACTTGCAGGACGCAGGAAGTCCACGTCTACCGCAACGCCAAGTCTAACGAGCTGGCTGCAGGCATGGAGGACAAAGTACAGCTCGTCACATACGCCATTGGCGTCACGCGAGTACCAGAGGACGTGAACAACCCTGAAACGAGGGGATGGCGATTGATCGAGATGCAGAAGAGCGGCAGAGACTGGCTCTAAGCATGGGGTGGACGGCTATTGAGAGAGCAGCCGATCAGCTGACATCTGCCTGATATCATGTACAACACTTTTCAACATGTATGAGAACCGTGGATTAGAATTGGGGTCCTAACGATCTAGGACAAAGACGAAGGGATGGCACGGGCAACACCGTGAGACTTTGATAGGAGAGGGAACAACCATTGGCCACTCACGCCACTCTATTTTGCGCTGCCTCAGGGGATGATCTGGGCGTATATGAGTAGGAAGGGAACAGTCGGTATTACATAGAGAAGCGTAGAACATGGCCAGGAGATGGCGACAAGGGATGCAGGCTTATTTTGCGTACATACTTGTAGACGCGGCTCTCTGGGTGCTATGGATGTCTGACACCTAGTATTCCATGGTTTGTGAATGAATATCTGCTTGTACAAGTACTGTATCTGCGGTCAGACCCCTTCAGTGTGTCATGAGAGAACTGGCCGTTGCAGCCCCTTAACCTTACCTAACTCGTAGGCGGCCAGGCCCCACTAGGTATCATCCGCCTGCGCCCCATTCGATTGATGAATTTACTCGGAATGACGACTCAACATCTCCTTCCAGGCCTGCTGCCTTTCCACAGCTGCTGTACCATCTCTCCGCAGATCAGCGACTGTAGTAGCGACTGAAGGCGCTACGCCGGACAGCTATGCGCCCTTCTCCTTAACGCTTTTTGTACTTGTTACTCAGCCGATTCATTGCTGCGTCTTCGTTCTCTACCCGACCTTCTTCATCTCCTTGATACCGGCGAGCCTGTGTTCGTTGTATCCGAATCAACGTCACCTTCTACCAGCCCGTCTTATAGAACATCGGCCATTTAATACTTCAGCGCATGGCCGCGAATACTCGTCTTCGAGCATTGCTGCGACCGCGCGGCCATTGCGTGTAGCCCGTCATGCCGTCGGAAAAGGCGCCATTTTACGATCCGGTGCCTCCTACCTATGATGAGGCTTTAGCGAACCGCGAACGACAGTACGATTCATGGCATTCGTCGAGATCGCAACTACACGACCAAGATGCGAGCGAAATCGAATCACAATCTCTGCTGCTACAAGGCGAGAGCTCGGCAGGGCCATCTCGAAGGAACGGAGCCTACAGACCCCCGACGGTGGAAACAGATGACGAGTCCAGCTTGTGGGGGTCTGACGATGATGTGAGCGATGATGAGGAGGCCGCTCAGGTGCGCCGCGAGATGCAAGAGATGGAAGTGGAGGAGCCGGCCACGAGGACAAGAGGGCTGGGATGGGGCAAGAGAATAGGCTTCTCGCTGTCCTTACCCAAGTGGAAGTGGTCTTGGAGACCCAGATTACCAAGGTTCAGGATTCAGCTGCCTTCTCGAGCTCCCGCGGACAACGAGAACTCGACGAGCCAGGACGAGACGGATGACACGACGACGGAACGACGATGGCCCAAATTTACGACCGCGGCCGTCATCATAACCCTCATCCGGCTTGTCGCGCTTGCTGCAGTGCTGGGATTCTTCTATTTCCTGTTCACATCCGGCCTCTTTGGCGGACTATCGAATCGTCTCAACAACGGCATCAACCCCGAGGACCTACGGCATCATATACAAAACAGCGTCGACCCGATGCGCATGCGCGCGTCCGTGCAGCACTTTTCTCATTATGCGCACCTAGCTGGTACCGAGGGAGGTTTCGCCACGGCCAAGGACGTCGAAAGCATGTTTACCCGTGCCGGGCTGGATATCGTGGACCTGGACGAGTACTACGTTTACGTGAACTACCCGCGGCAAGCGGGCCGGACTGTACAGATCATGGATAAAGAGGGCAAGAAAGCGACCTGGACAGCCAAGCTTGAAGAAGAAGATCAAGGGGGGGCGACGGCCGGGCGGCAGACGTATGCCTTTCACGGCCACTCCAAATCCGGAGATGTCAGGGGTCCCTTGATATATGCCAACTACGGATCGCGCGAGGACTTCAAAAGTCTACGAGATCGTGGCATCAAGACCGGCGGAGCCATCGCTCTCGTGCGATATTTAGGGACCCAGACTGATCCAGCTCTCAAGGTCAAGGCCGCTGAACTGGCCGGGTTCGCAGGATGCATCATCTATAGCGATCCGGCCGAAAGCGCGGCCTCCGAGGGCGATACGCCTACTTACATGCCGGCCGATAGTGTGCGGCGGGCGTCCGTCAGTCTCCGAAGCTGGGTCATAGGCGATGTCCTGACTCCTGGTTGGGGAAGCACCAGGGCATCACCGCGGATGAAGATGGCCGATGTCAAGGGCCTCGTTGGCATTCCCAGCTTGCCGTTGGCTTGGAGGGATGCGCAGGTGCTTCTGCAACACTTGAAGGGCGTTGGCCAAAAAGTGCCGAAAGAGTGGGTGGGCAAAGTGCCGAAAGTTGACGAGTGGTGGACGGGCGATGATACGTCGCCCATGGTGCGTCTGATGAACGAACAGGACGTGGCCGATAAGCAGACCATCTGGAACGTGTACGGCAAAATCATTGGCGTGGAGCAGTCCGCCAAGTCGATCATCCTGGGCAACCACCGAGACGCCTGGGCACTCGGGGCCACGGATCCGCACACGGGGACGGCCGTTATGATTGAGCTCGCTCGCATCCTCGGCAACCTGGTGCACTTAGGGTGGAGACCGTTGCGGACCATCGAGTTCATGTCATGGGATGCCGAAGCGTACAACTTGATCGGTTCGACCGAGTACGTCGAGAACAACATCGATCGGCTGCGAGAGAACGCCTACGCCTACATCAACCTGGATGCGGCCGTCAGCGGCACCAAGTTCCATGCAGGAGGGTCGCCCGTCCTCGAGAGAGCGCTGCTTCGAGCACTGGACAGGGTCATGGACCCGACCACCAACACGACGCTCAAGCAACAATGGGACGAAAGCAAGTCACGGTTGAAACCCCTAGGCGCCGGAAGCGACTACGTCGCCTTTCAAGACATTGCGGGCACAAGCGCTCTTGATCTCGGATTTACCGGGGGCCAGTTCCCGCGACACTCCAACTACGACAACTTCGAGCTCGTCGAAAAGGCCGTGGACCCCGGGTTCGTGCGACACACTCTCATGGGCCAAGTTGTCGGCCTGATCCTCCTTGACCTAGCCGACCGTGCCATCATGCCATTCGACACGGTCGGCTACGCTCGAAGACTAAAGACCTGGGTCGCCGACCTGGAGAAGTGGATCAAGCACAAGGGTGGCAAGGCCAAAGGCGTATCCGTGATGCCGTTCAAGGAGCTCAGCGACGCCGTGCAGATGGTGGGCAGCCACGCCGCCTCCTTTGAGCAATGGGAACTGTCATGGGACAACACGATTCTCCAAAGCGGCGGCTTCGAGGCCGGTCGGGTCGGGGAGCAACGGCTCCAGTACAACGACAAGCTTGCGGCATTTGAAACGGCCCTGTTGGACCTGGAGCTTGGCGGTGGCGTATGTGCTCCCCCCCATCTTATATCTTGCTCGGAAGAGATTTCTCGCTAACTTGCTCCATGTTAGATACCCAATCGCACGCAGTTTAAACATGTCGTCTTCGGACCCAAGCTCTGGTCGGGATTCGATGGGGACTATTTCCCGGGGATTCGCGATAGCGTCGAGGCGGGCGATTGGACATTGGCCAGTCGTCTGATGAGCAAGACGGCGGCGATCATGAGAAAGGCAGCTACAGTGCTGCAGATGGAGTAGGAGGGGGCTCAGCGGAGGAACCTCTTTGTCCTGATATTTTGTCTGCAACGTGTGCCTGATGATCCCATCTGAGCCACGGCATGTTGAGCATTCTTTTTTTCCTTTTGTGTTTGTACTGGCCAATGTGTAGGACTAGAAGGCGCATGGCATGGAGTCGGAATTGCATTCTCTTCCTCTACTTGTCAATTTTCATACCGATGATTCCCAACGTAACCGTTTCGATTTCCCGGTAGCATCTGCATCTCCTCTACTTCTCCCCGCCCTCCATGTCCGCAACCGAAACCAACCTGCCGACAACATCGTATTTCCCCAAAAACGACTCCTCCCACCCCTCCAGGGCCTCCATCTCCCCCGGCCCCAGGTCCTTTAACGAATCCAGCGGCCCATCCAGATCCTTGGTCAACATGTCCTCGTCGAAGCTATGGCAGGCCAGTCCGCGGCTTGCATCTCGTCCTGCGAAATTGCTATACGGCCCGCCGGGCCCGTAGAAGCCGCGGCCACGAGAGACGTCGAAGACGCGTCCGCGCACGGCGAAGAAGATGGGCTTGCCGTCCTCGCCGTTGAATGGGAGGAGCGTGTGTGGCGTGTACGTGCGGAAGACGGTCGGTGGCGGCCCGCGTGGATATGTCGCGGCGGCAGCGGGCGT
>JADHZA010000104.1:0-57631 GCA_018831705.1 Torrubiellomyces zombiae | reverse complement strand
ACCCAGGCGGCGGTCAGGGCGGGCTTTGGCGCTGGTATTCTGGAGGATGATCCGGGGACCAAGAATGTCAAGCTGTACCTGGTGCTGACGGCGGGGAGCGGCGCGAGTGATATCACGGGCGTCGTGTCTGGTATGGATCATGTGGATATCATGGACGCGAGGAAGAAACTCAAGAGCAATAGTGGGTCGGTCAAGAAGGGGAGCAAGGCGTGGATTGTGAAGAAAAAGGAACAGCTGGAGAGGAAGGGAAAGGTGGTCAAGGCTACGTCGAGATATACGGGACGGAAACGACGGCCGGCGTTTTAAATCCTGGATGGATTGTTGTTTTTCTGTGTGAAGTGATATGATGTGATGGATTGCATGGCGTGGCGTTGGGAAGCATTTAGTTGATTGGGATCCGAGTCGCAACTTATGCAAACGAGAAGCGGATACCCTTTTACTCAAGCATTTGGAATTTATTATCAAGTTGACCGCGTGTCATCTGCATTGGATCTTGTTCTTAACTTCGATAAAGCATGAAAGGCACTTGGCATGGCAAAGAAGGGGGTTTCCAGCACGCTTTCGACATCTACTCCGGCTTCATGGTCGGGAACGCAAGCACTTCGCGAATGCTGTAGTTGTCCGTTAGGAACATGATCATGCGGTCGATGCCCATGCCGAATCCGCCGGTCGGGGGCAGACCATACTCCAGGGCCTGGCAGAAAGTCTCGTCGACCATTTGCGCCTCATCGTCGCCCTGGGCCTTCTGGCGAGCCTGTTCCTCGAATCGCAATCGTTGCTCCGAGGCCACGTTCAACTCAGTGTACCTGGGAAAGGTCAGTGGCGTTGTGACAAGATCATGATCACAGGGATGGCTTACGCATTGATAATCTCCTTTGTCGCAACGAACACTTCGAACCGCTCACAAAGACCAGGTGTGGTACGCGAATCCTTGGCTAGAGGAGACATCATCTTGGGGTGTCCTGCGTGCGGTTAGACAGGATAAGGATCAAGGAGACGTGCTTCTATTTGCTCCACATACCGACGATGAAGGTAGGGTTAATCTAGTGCCAATGTCAGTCCCAACGCTCCGTGGAAAGAAAAGGTCGAGATACGTACGCATTGGGATTCCAAGAATTCCCCGACAAGAGCGTCCAGCATCCTGGCGTTGGTCAACGGAGGGCTGCACTCGACCTTGGTCTTGGCAAGAACCCTCTTGAAGAACTGGTTGGCCGCATCAGTGTGAAGCTCGGTAGCAGGTGGAAACGTCTCGCCGACGGCCTCCTCCAAGGCAGGGATCATCTCAATACGACGCCAAGGCGCCTCCCAGTTGATGTTGAGTTCTTCGCCCTTGGCAGTGTGGAAGACAGTCTTGTGAGAACCATGCACATGCTTGACCAAACCGCTAACGAGTTCCTCCGAGTAGTCTTGAAGGTCCAAAAAATCATCCATCGCGGAATAGAATTCAAGCGTGGTGAACTCTATAAGACGTTAATTCGTCTTGTTTCGCATGAATCGACGAGACAAACCAACCTGGGTTGTGGGTGAGGTCCATGGACTCATTTCGAAACTGGCGTCCCATCTCGTACACGCGGTTCAGACCACCGACGACAAGCATCTTGAGATAGAGCTCGGGAGCAACACGCAAGAACATGTCCATGTTCAAGTCATTGTGATGCGTGACAAAGGGCTTAGCGGTGGCGCCGCCGGCGATGGTGTTGAGCATGGGCGTCTGCACCGACACGAAATCGCGTTCGTCAAGCCAGCGACGGATGTACGAGTCCACCTTGGCGCGGGTAATGAGGATCTGTCGGGCCTTTTCGTTCATCATGAGATCCAGATACCGTTGCCGGAATCTCGACTCTGAGTTCTTAAAACCATAAAAATCGTCGGGGATATTGAATAGATGTCAACGCCTTGGCCACTCTTCTACGAGTAGGAATAGTCAAGGTACCTACCTGGTGTAAGCAGGGAGCAAGGAGGGTGATCTCGACAGCAGCGATGGACAATTCGCCAGAGAAGTCGCCAGTACCCTGCTTGGTCTTGGGGTTGGTTCGAGTGGGAAACCCACGAATGCCTGGCCGATGGTTAGTGTAGCCCCGGATAAGCGCACGGCTTGTGAACTTACCTATGATGTCGCCTCTTCGCAGGTTGAGGTGCTGCTCGTCGAAGCTGGGAGCAGCGTCATCAACATGATCGGCCTGCGCCAGAACCTGCAACCTCGTTCCCTACAGCTTCCATAAGCGATACCGTCCGGCCGAGCTGGAGTCGTGAATCCACCTACCTCGGATCGAACGTCGTAAAAGTACAGCTTGGTGCCGGCCGAACGTCGTACGTATATTCTGCCAGCCAGCTTGATCATTCTGGACTTTTGAGATTCGCCATTCTTGAGGTGGGAAAATTCGTCGGCGAACTTGCGAATATCGTAGTCGACGTAGTACTGAAGCCAAGTGTCAGACGCTATCCTAGACAAGAACAGTGGGGTTCAAGATGCCCAACCTTGTGAGGATAGGCTCTGCCGCGCTGATGCAAGTCATCGACGACACGAGAGCGAATCTCAAAGTACTATCAAATCAAATCCAAAGTCAGCCACTGCGCCGGGAGCACATGAGCAAGGGGGCGTACTTGATTTGGAGTCAGTTCCCTCTCAGCAGCCTCGGCGTTTCTTGGAGGGGCCTGCGCTTGAGGTCTGGCAGCCTGCTTCTCCCTCTTGGCGGCCTCCTTCTCGCGAGCCTTCTGGCGCCTCTTGAGCTCTGTCTTGGAGATCATTTCGCCCGTCACCTCGTCGAGATGGAGCTTGGCCATGGCGGCGGCGGCATCGGCCGCGGGAGGGTCAGCGGAGGCTGCAGGATTGTCGGCCATGGCTGGAGGACGTCTCTGAGTTGCAGTGTAGAGATGATCGTTTATTGAAGGGTCAATCGGTGTCCAAGGATGGGGAGTCAGACTCTGTCCTTTTGTATTGTCTGCGCGTGAGTCATTGGGTTGAGAAGGCAAGAAAAAAAAAAGAGGTTGTCGAGACCCCGCCATGATGACACTTTTTACTTACCTAATTGTCGGCGGGGTTGCAAACCCGTCCAGCGTGCCAGGTGTCAGACCAAACTCACTATCTCGCCTGTTATTAGTGCACCGTCTGCCACGGGGCACCTGAAGTCCCCCTTTCAAGCACCAGACGCCAGCCGGCTCAGCTGCCCACTCGGGATGCCCACCATCGGGCAGGGAGACTCATCCTCCCACCGTCAGACCCCGAACACGGAGCGAGCAGACGCAGCATGGCAACCGATTTAGTCAATCGTAACGAGGCCATTGGTCATGACTCACTGCAGATGGAGCATCGTCGAGATACAAAAGGACGGCAGAAGTCGAAGCTGGATTGACTTTCTTCTCCATTGAAAGAGTAATACATCACATATATCACATATACCACCTTTAATCCTCATCATCCATCACCCACCATGGCCGTATCCCAACGCGCCGCCAAGCTCGCCCAGGCCCAAGGAGACGGCGGAGTCTTTGCCAATATCCTCTCCCTTCTCTGGCACCCCGAGACGAACCCAGACGGATTTGTAAGCCTAGGCATTGCCGAGAATCCGCTCATGCACGACGCTCTCATCGAGCAGATCACCAAGACGGTCAAGATGGACGCCTCGGCCCTCACGTACGGCGACGGCTTCAAACGTCTCAAGGCGGTTGTGTCCCGCTTTCTCACCAAGCATCTCAAGCCAGTTTCACCCATTGAGCCGGCCCATATCTCCCTCAGCAACGGATGCACAGCGGCCATTCAGAACCTATCTTGGGCACTGAGCGATCCCGGCGATGTCTTTCTCGTCGGCCGGCCTTATTATGGCGCTTTCCCCGCTGATATCTGCCGACAGACGGGCGCCGAGTTTGTAGCCGTGTCGTTCGGCGACGTCGACCCAATGGGCCTGGACGCAGTGGACAAGTACGAGCGGGAAATCGTACGAGCCAAGGAGCATGGGCAGAGAGTCGCTGCCATTATCCTCTGCCATCCGCATAACCCCCTCGGCCGCTGCTATAGTCGCTCTGCTCTCATTGCGCTTATGAAAGTCTGTCAGCGGTACCAGGTGCACCTCATCTCTGATGAGATCTACGCGCTGTCCGTCTTTGAGAACAAGATTGACAAGCATCCACCCCCTGTTCCCTTTGAGTCTGTTCTCTCCATCGACACCACGAACATCATCGACCCCAGTCTCCTCCACGTCGTATGGGGCATGTCCAAGGACTTTGGCGCCAACGGTATACGTATCGGCTTCACCATCAACCAGCACAACAGCCAGCTGTCGGCGGCTCTCAGGTCCATCTGGGAGTTCTCATGGGTCTCGTCCCTGAGCGACCTAGTGACGGTCAATGTGCTTGGCGATGACGCCTGGGTCGACAACTACATCGGCGAGAACCAGCGTAAATTGTCCGAGCAGCATGAGAAGCTGGTGACGTGGGCGCAGAAGCATGAGATTGAATACGCGGCGGGAACGAATGCCGGCTTCTTTATGTGGGTGAACCTGGGAGACGCGTACAGGAAGCGAAATCCTGGCAAGGACGTGGGAGACGTGGATAAGACCGTCATGGACGCTATGATGGAGAAGAAGATATTCCTGGCTGATGGTGTACGATTCGGAGCCGAGAAGCCTGGCTGGTTCAGGATCGTCTTTACCCAGACGGAGGGTTATCTCGAGATGGGTCTGGACAGGGTCCTCACGGCGCTGGGAGGAGCCTAATCCACATGCATGTATTTCGTTTTCAACAATTCGTATATATGAGATGAGAGAACATAACGAAATTTTGAAAATTGCAAAGGCCTGCTCAACACACCAACACCTCAGCCCAGACGCCATATCAGTCAGTCCTTGTTTCCCCTCCCAAACTCGAGCTCCTGCTTCGCGCCTTCGACCTCCTTCAGATACGGCACTCTATCCTTGGTATAAAGCTCCACATCCACGGCCTGCAAACCGCCATCTAGCGAGCCCGCTTTCACAACGGTAACCTTCGGCATGAGCTCGAGCTGCGTGTACAAGCCGGACCCGCAGGTTCCGCAGAAGCCGTGAGTATTGATCTTGCCGGACGCGCCGATGGCGTCCCAGCTTCTCGGCGTTCCTGAGGTTACGATGTTTCAGTAACGAGGTGAGATGGCATGGCGAAGTACATATCTACCTTTGGTGATGTGAAATGCTCCACGGGGCACGATGAAGTTAGCGGTGAATGCGCCACCTGACCACTGGAGTTGGTTCGCTGAGTTAGGTAGTAATTCGTATCGTTGCCGTGTTGGAGCGGGCGTACCTTTTGACAACTTGTGCAGTGGCATAGGGCCTTCATCACCGGGTCTCCTGGGCTTGTGTCAGACAGAAATGAGGAATGGGTTTGTAGATGGCGATGATAAAGGCGAAAGAAAGTAAAAGTAGAGGAGTATGTAGGTACGCATACCGGTGACCTCGTACTCGACTTCTCCGCAGGCACAGCTTCCCTTCTTTGTCATGATGCTATTGAAACAAAAGCCCTCCCAAGTCAGAAACAAGTAATCAGGGTCAGTGCCAAGTTCTCGAGAACTTGACGTCCACGATACCTCGTCTTCTATACTAGCTATGGGGATTGATGACAAATAGGATAGGGCTAATTTATTTCTTCGCACGCCCAGACAGTGATTACTATCATGGCGTAGTGCCGAACCGTCATGAATAGTAATCATCGGTGGTGGTCTGACAACATATGCTGCGCTGCATACGGAGTACAACGCTGCCAAGAGAAAGATAGGGAGGTGGGCGTTCGCTGCCTGCATGGGTCTAGCTGAGGCTGAGCTGCAGAACAATACGCGAGTGATCACTGTTGGCATGCACGAGGAGGCTGCCGAGCTCGATCTGCCGCTGGTGCTGATATTTCTATTCGCCTGCTCTACATGTACACTCGCGCAAACTGCCTCTCGCTGCATAGAGACAAGCCATTCAAGGCCGAACCATTGGCTCCCATCCGTCGCAGCTTTCTATCTCGAGGTATCGTATCTTGTCCACCCTCTCATCATCCAAAATCCCGAGTTTGTCCACAATCGAAACTGTAGAATGACGCTTCCTCAGCGGAAAGGAGGGAAACAGGTCTAAATCGTCTCCATCTTATCCAAGATGGCCCTGGTGAACTCGTGAGTCGTCGACTCGCCGCCCATGTCGCGCGTGCGAACCTTGCTATAAAACCAGTCAGCCCCTGAAGCCCAAGTCTCGACAAAACAAATCCCCCAAGATAACTCACCCTTCGGCAATGACTGCGTAGATGGCCTTGGAGATGCGGTTAGCATGCTCATCGAGTCCCAGATGGCGCAGCAACATGCTGCCAGACAGGATCATGGCGGTAGGATTCGCCTGGTCCTTGCCCTTGATATCCAGGCCAACGTGACGGCACCCGGGCTCAAAGACAGCCACGTCGCGACCCATGTTGCACCCAGGCACGATACCAGGACCGCCAACCAGCGCAGCACCAATGTTGGACAAGATGCCTCCGTACAGGTTAGGCATGACCATGACGTCGAACTGCTGCGGCCTCGAGACGGCCTGCATAGAGGCATTGTCAACAATCATATCGTTGACCTCGAGGGTCGGATACTCCTTAGCGACAGAGTGAAAGGTGCTGCGGAACAGGCCGTCGGCGAGCTTCATAATGTTGGCCTTGTGGATGCAGGTGACCTTGGAGCGACCATTGGCGAGGGCAAAGGCGAAAGCGAACTTAGCAATGCGCTCCGACTTAGCGCGGGTGATGATCTTGAGCGACTCAACGACGCCAGGGACGCTCTGGTGCTCGAGGCCCGAGTACTCGCCCTCGGTGTTCTCGCGGATGATGCACAGGTCGACGTCCTTGTGGCGCGTCTCGTAGCCGGGGATGTTCTTGATCAGACTGATGCTGGCGTAGATGTCGAGCTCCTGGCGCATGGCCACGTTGAAGCTCTGGTGGCCCGAGCGACTGATGGGCGTGTGCAGGATGCCCTTGAGCGCGAGCTTGTTGCGCTTCAGCGACGCCACGCTCTCGCGGAACGCATCCTCGGTGCGGCCGCCGCCCTCCAGCATCCCCGACACGGCTATCTGCTCCCACTCGATGGGCACATTGTCCGCCTTGAACAGCGTCTTGACCGATTCCGCTACCTCGCCGCCGATGCCATCGCCGGGGATCAGGGTGACGGTGTATTTGCCGCCGAACTTGGCCGGCTTAAAAATGTCGGACTGGACCGTGGCAAAGGATCGGGCCAGGCGCTGTCGTTGCTGTCCCGCAGCACCGCGCAGGAGCTATGAGAATCACAGTCAGTCTGGGCTCCTCGAATGTATGTATGCCCTCATCCAACTGAAATTGAGTGACAGAAACACCCTCATACGACGAATGGAGTCCGGGACACCAACTGTCAAAACCTCCCCATAACGCTCTCCTTCAATCCACTAACAGAATATCGAAAATCGAATGAGGACACACATACCTGCGCCGTCGAGGCAGACCCACGCGCCAACATCGTACCGACCGCCGCAAGAAGAAAAACCGACGATGGACACGAGATCGATTCACACGAACAGCGCGTACATAAAGCCCAGAGGAGTCGAGGGAACAAGCTGTTAGTAACAATGAGCGCGAAAAAGGCAGAAGAGGAAAAAAAGGAAGAAAAAGGACGCCAAGTGACGATGGTGGTATCGCATGTGGGCAAGCCACCAGCGCAAGCCTTGCAGCAACGTTTCCTCCAATCGAGTTTCGGGTCGCTCCCACTCCCCAGATCCTGTGCCTCGGAAAAAGGTGCGGAAAGCGACCTCGAGGCCGAGCTTGGTGGGGCCTTTGCATGTGGACTTGTCAGCTCTTAGTCATGCGTTCACGACACGCCGCCCATGTATTATCTAGAGCTACCCTGAAGATATAACACGATCTTTCGATGGTTTGCCATGGCCTCTAAATGACGTTGTGACGGCTGAATCGGCCAGGTTATCAGGGCCAGGTCCAGGAGCCCAGGTTGGCTACTATTGTCGATGACCTCATGAATGGAAATGAACCATAAACACCGTCACTAATACGGTCCATCGTTGCTCTGGATACTGCTTGTAAGCAACGTGCCAAAACGTCAATGCTCAACGCCGTATATATCATGATCCTTTTATCGAAACGGATTTCCACATGATCCAGTCCTTTCATGTACATGTGCACATCATGCCCCATAGCCTAACGCAGCGCAAGGTGCCATACCACAACCCTCTCCCATGCTTATGTTCTCTTGAGAAAAGGAATCAACCGTTCAAACGCCAACATTCAGCACACTGGACACAGACGTGAGGATTGTTCCGTCTTAGCTCATCGTGCCCATCTGATCCTCATCCAAAGGCTCGACACGCACCAGGATCTCCTCCAGTACGCCCTCTAAGAACCCCGGTATCTCTGTCCCCATCCCCACCGGCTCCGACTTGTCGTAATGATCAATCTCTTTGCAGACGTGCGCCAGCTTGTACACCAACCTGCGCACCTTGTCATGTGAAGCTTCCGCCCGTTGCTGTCTCAACAATGCCACCTCCGTGTTGGCGCCAGCCGCACACAGGTGCTGCAACCGGATCTGGCGTCGTTTCAAAGCCTCTTCCAACGCTGGGAATATGACATCGTTCAGAGCATCCAGTTCGCCGTTCGGATTGCCTGGCGCCGGGGATGGGAAGCAGGATGGCGCCGCAGAGCCATCTGATGGCGCCGCAGAGCCATCTGATGGCGCGGGAGATTGGGAATGCGGAGGAGGGATGGGTGGCCCGTTGGCCGTTGGTGGCCGCTGCGCCGCCGTTTGTTGAGAGTTCCCACGATGGGCGGAAGGCCCTCGATAAGGCGGTATTTCGGGTATCGTCATGGGCGCAACTCCCGATGACGACGGTCGAGATGATGTCACATGTGCTGGAACCGGTGGTCTTTGTGTCGTGTCCGCCCTCGATGGAGTCGAGTCAGCTGATGATGGAGCCAGCTCTACCAGGTTCAGCTTGCTCATGTCCTGTCTCAATTGAGCCTGAAGCTCTCGATCATACTCCGGTGACTGAGAGGAAGGCAACGGTCGGGGGCCGTGGTTCGAGTGAATGCCTTGCGGCGTCTCTGGACCATCCTGGCTGAGCGGCTTCGAAGGACTCAACAGTTGGGGTGGTTTCGGCGGCGAGCCAGGCGATGGTATCCCGACAGGCTTTCGCTGCGGACTCGCTTGCCTCGACGTCCCGGAACTGGCGACCTTGACTGTGTCGCTACCCGGATGCAGTGACTGGTCCCATGCTTTCGTCGGACTGACCTCGCGACGCTTCACCTGATGACCATCCCACTGTTCCGTTGGCCGCGTCGCTCTCGCGTTGGTCGCGTTCTCGTTCAGCGCATTGAGCCCAGGCCGATGGTGAACCATGCCTCGATCCCCAACCAGCCTTACCGTTCCAAAGTCCCACATGTCGTCGTCCACCTTCTGCTGTGGTGCGACCGCGTGGCCCTCAGTCGCGTCCCAGTAGCCCTCGTCGTCATTCTTGTGAGTCAGTGACCATCGGCTGTGGCGCTCGATGAGTTCGGTGAGATAGGTCGTCTTCTTCGCTTTGCGGATGAAAGGATGCTTTAGTAAATCTTTTGCCGACGGGCGATCCTTGGGGTCTCGCTGCAGACATAGCTCGACCAATTCTTTAAAGGCTTTGGTGAAATTGCCTTCCAATCTTGGCGGGGGATTCTTGGGAATTAGGAATAGGACCTTCATGGGGTGGATATCGGCATAGGGAGGCTCGCCGTGGGCAAGCTCCAGAGCGGTAATGCCCAGGGACCAAATGTCGGCTTTGTGATCGTAGCCGGACTGCTTGATCACTTCAGGCGCCATCCAGAATGGTGTGCCGACAAACGTATTCTTCTTGGTCATGGTCGCCGAGAGTTGGCCCGAGACGCCAAAGTCAGCCAGCTTGACCTGGCCGCTGGACGCGAGCAGAATGTTGGCAGCTGTATTCGCCATGTTAGTGTGCATCAGACAACATAGTCACTCGGTAGGGCGGAGCAAGGTCGACCTGAAGAGTCAGACAAGGCAACGACGGACCTTTGATGTCTCTGTGAAGCTTCTTGTCAGCATGGAGGTAGTCCAGTCCAAGCAGGAGCTCCCTCAGCATGATGGCGATGTAGTCCTCGCCAATTGAGCCTGGCCGCATCAGATCCGCACAGCTGCCGCCGGCGCAGTACTCCATGACAATCCAGAGTTCGGACCCCTTGGCGTAGGAGCCATAGTACTTGGTCACGTACGGCGACTGCAGCTCGGAGAGAATGGCAATTTCTTGTATGATGTCCTCGACCTCGTCTTCGGCGTTCTCGACATCGATGACCTTGATGGCTACAGCCTCACCGGTGCGTCTGTCCACACTATGCGCGTGACGCCGCGTTAGCAAGGAGGAAGATGCAAGGGGGCGCACCCAGTGTGATGAGGGTCCAGAAGCCGCGGGAGGCCAACGTACCCTTTGTAGACTCGACCAAAGCTGCCACCGCCTATTGGGCAGAGTATCAGCAACAGCACATGAAGTGGGAGAAGGGCTATGGTAGCGACTGACCGATGCAATACTCCTTGGAGTAGAGGACCTCGGGATCCAAGGCCTCGTTCTTGTCGTCATACTCACGCTTCTCCGCCATGATTATGCTTCCCACTCGAGAGGAATCGTATGACCGCAAACTTGGCTTGAGGACGCTGGCAATGAGGACGTCATACACGGCAACCGGGCCGTATTGATGGACGAGAGCAAGGCTTGGTTGATGTATCGGATCACCGCTGTGTCGTCACCGTGAACCAGCGCGGCGTGAAGACGAGGGGGCGCGCAGGATGCTTTCCGTCCAAATGGCAAAGATGGGCCTTTCAAGCACAGGTCGGGGAAGAAGCAAAGAAGAGCAAAAATGGGCAGGTTGTCGCAGGTGAAGCTGCTTCCACGAAGCTTCCTCACCGGGGGCGCTAGTGTTATGCGAGGGAGCCAATCTTCAAGTGGTGATTGCAAGTAGTAATAGGTAGTAGATTCTGGCAATAGGTACTAGCAGTAATAGTATTAGTAGCAGCCAGTAGTAGGTATTAGTAGCTGGAGGTGGCACGCACGGTGGGCAGGACGCCCGTTGTTTGAAGCGACGATGAGGCACTGCCCCGCTCTCAAAAGCTCCCTGAATGCTACCGCGGCCGCTGGAAGGTACTGCCGCCGTGAAAACGGTCAAATCGCTGTGTAACGCTCGACAGGAGATGGGGAAAAAGAAGAGAGGTGTCGCCGTCGCTTATCGAATGAGTCGAGGGTGAAGAAGGATGAATCAATTTTGGTATTTTGCAGGTCCAAACACGGATTCCGTTACAGAACAAATCCTCAACGACTTGAGGAAGGGTGTGATTGTCAGCTTCCTCTGTTTACTTTACTTTTCCTTCGCGGGGTTGTGGAGCAACGAGCAACTGGGGGCCGTTGAATGTTTTCTTGGGGCGGAACCTAGAGCCTAGAGGGGATGCCCATGACGGAATGGCCTGGAGCTTGTCACCACACGCGTGCATGTAACCCTGCCTCCGTCTCTTACTTGCATACATGTAGGTTTGTACTGCATGTATGTACAAGTATCGCACACTTCATCCTGTACAAATGCCGCGTCGATTCGCCCGTCACAAACTGTGGCAGGATCAAGGACGGACAAAATACTTGAATGAACGATGATGAACCGGAATATACTACCGATAGAGCAAAGCCTCAAACCGAGACAGCCTACATTCATGTGCCATGTATAACGGTAGACTGAGCCACGCCTTATTGCACTCCGGGACCCCATCCGACCCTTGCGAGGGAGCCAAATGCCGTGACAAGACATCATTCGTGCTCGTCGATAAATTCAATCATCACTGTGCCCTGTTTCAGCCCTGATTCCTCAATCGTCTTGTCCAAGTCGTCAATCAGATCCTGGCCCTGAGGCATCTTCTTGAGCTCAAAGCCTAGACCCTCTCTCCCCTCCAACGGCTCGGCTTTGAGCCACTCATAGATTCTCCGCACCGTATCCTGTAGTGTAAATCTCCGAATCACTCGTCCGCTAGGATGTCGGAACTGGATCCTCGTTGTCGTCGCCGGATCGTTCTCGGGCTCCGTGTGCGTATTTGTCGTAGATATGCCTGCAAAAGCCTTGGCCTCCGGCTCTCGTTCCGCTTGCTTACCTTTGGTGTCCCCATCTTCAACCTCCTTCTCGCCCTCATCTGGGACGGGCGTCTTCGTGAAAGCATCCGGATCGTGGATATTCGGCGTCGACGTCGATTGTGTGCTGCTGCCTCCGGCGAGGCTGTTTTTCAACGCCATTTCCATCATTTCCTCCTCCGTCATGCGGTCCACGTCTACCGTCTGCGGCTTGCGTACTGTCGACTTGGCCACGGGGTTCTTGCTATTCGCAGCCAGACTGTATCGATCCAGAAACTCTACCAACTCTGCGTGGAAATCCCTGGCCTTCGGGAATGGCCTTCCGCTCCACACTTTGACCTGTTCGCCCGTGCGTGGATCGACGATGGAGACGTGCGGATAGTTGTCGGGATTCTCGTGGCTCTGGCCGGGGAAGTAGAATGTGATGTACTCCTCCGCATCGGGATAGTCCTTGTCGTATTGGAGGAATAGGAAGTTTTCCGACACAAGGTCGCGCACAGCAGCGTCCTTCCATATATCGCGGTTCAGCGCTTGGCAGTTGAAGTCGTTCATGTCTTGCAGGTTCACCAGTATCCACTTCTTGTCTTCTTTCCCAAGTGTTCTCGCTTCGTCCCACGGCAGACGAGCCATCAAGTCGTAGGGTGGGCGAAATAGATCTTGCAGGCGTCGCGCATGTGTGCCGTTCTCGGTCGACCTCGCGGGCGGAGCGTTGTCGTCTTCCCAGATGCGCTGGCTGAATGGACCCCCAGACCTCCCTGCGGCACCATGTATCAGCATTGTGGCGATTGGCCTTCAAGAAGATGCTTGCAAATCCTTGTGATAAGCTTTGACGTACCTGGCGGTGGTCGCATTCTGGGCAAAGGTCGTGGCATCGCGTCCATCATGTGGTCGACACCCGCGGGCCACCCCGAACCTGGTATTAATGTCTCCGAATATTGCGAGATTGGTGCTCTGACCTGGTCATCTGCACCGCCTTCTGCCCCTCGACCATCCTGATACATTTCCTCTTGTAGTCGCTGCGCAATCAGTGCGTCCTCTGCTTCTTGTGCTCGATTTGCCGTGGCCTCGGCTGATACTCCACCGTCGTCCAAGGGCATATCATCCTCATCTTCATCATCATCGTCGCTGATGTGGATGACTCCACGGGCGTCTTCTCGGCCAATGTTGGGTCTGGCACCTGGTACTGGTGGTGGCACCTCTCCACCTTGTGACAAGCCAGCGCCAATCCCGGACACGAGGTCTGGGTTTTCATAGAAAAGTCCAATAGCGCGCTCGAAATCGCCGCCAGCGATCTGGAGAAAGCCTTGAGCAACCTCCGGGGTCGCTGCCGTGATGGACACGAACGTGGAGATATTTTCGTCCATGACGAGATCGTGCCTGGGATGCTAAACTGGGGTCGACAATCGAGTATTCTATCGGCAGGTATGGCCGAAACCAATAGTTCAAAGAAGCGGCCTGAAATCGATGCGTTCAAGGTGTTTTACGGATCTTCGTGCGGTTGACAAACTCCACGCCTTGGTCTAGCCGGGCTTAAAATAAGAATCGAAGGCCTCCAGCGTTGAGGTTTCCGATGAGTCCAGCAGTAAAGAGTCGCATGGCTTGTCTCGTCCTAGCAGTAGTCAAAAAACGCTGTCGGTAGAGGAAGAGGAATCTTGGAACTGCCGAAGGAGTGTCGTGCAAACGGAAGAAGCGATGAGTTGCTTGCATCCATTTGCATGCAGATGGGACAGATAATCAGAGGTCCGAGATTATGTGGTGGTCATCATTGGGAAGACGAAATCGTCCCCCCACTGAGCCTATCGCCTAGCCCCAATCAGAGGCTCAGCGGCCGTCACTCGCTGACTGGAGCCGCTCGAGCTTGGTGCAGTTTCCCCCCATGACGCAACCTTAGTGCCTGCCTGCCCGCAAACCTACATCTGTTTATAATACTGAGCGTGGGCCATTCTCCGTACTACCTGTCTTACGTCATCTAGCTGTCCGGCGAGGATGATTGAAACACAACAAACTGCTGAAATGTGAAGAAGTGTACGGAGTACTCTCTCTCTATTCCCAACCAAGATACTGTAAATGTGTATTTCGATAGCCGCATATGCCATGCATTCACAGGCCCAAAGCCTGTCCTTGCTCCATCATCTGGCCGACCTGAACTCTTCAAGCACCCCTTTCCACGCCTTTTGCACATCAGCCGCCCTCTCTTCTTGGAGAGCCGACTGTGCAACCTGTTCAAATTCTGTCAACATAGCACCTTTTCCGAGGACGCCCTTTGATCTTGCATCAAGTATAGCAGAAACGGCCCGAACTCGCTTCAGCCGCTGAGTCTCGGTGCCTGCGTCCGCACGATCAATGTCCAGGCTCTGCAAATACGCAGAAAGCACCTTGGCACCCTCATCTTCGGGTGTGACCGTGTCCGAGGCTTGCGTACACGATGAGGCATCCGTCATCAGGTCATGGACACTATCATACCAAATTTCCCGTTTGATCTCGTCGAATTTGACACTGGTCAAAAACGGTTGCAAGACTTCGACGATTTGCTTTAGGACGGCGCTCTTTGACGTGTTGGAACAGCTGTATCCCCGCGCCACAGCCTCGAAAGCCTTCTTGGCTGTCCTAGTCGTTGTGTTTTCTTTGGCGCCCTTTTTCGCGTCCAGGTCCATTTTATCGTCATCTCGGAGCTCTTCCATGAAAGGGATCGCAATGTCGGCAATCTGTGTCAGCAGATCAATGTCTTTTCGAGCCCTTGCGTATTTCCATAAACAAGAAAGGGCATGGGGCCGGTAATCCTCATTATTCCGCTTAGCTTCTCTGATCGCGACCTTTGTCATTTGTGCTGCAACCGTGCTGTCATTCTTCCAAAGAGCCTCGCCGCGTTCAACGAAATCTGGGTACGATTCGAGAAGTTTCTCTTTTCCGGGGAACGTCTTCAGGCCGAGTGCTTTGTCGTAGACTGGCCATATCCTTTTGAGGTTCTTCTCGTCTATGAAGCCTGTTGCATCGCTGGCCTTGGCCGCATCAGCAGCCATAGCTGCCACCGTGAATGCGCCTGTGTGTCGCAACGCCCACTGTGCTGTGTCGAGACATCTCTCTACCAAAGTGACAATCTCTGACACGTATCGAATGACACTACGGCTGCTTCCGGCATGTTGGTTCCAGACTTCCTGAAACACCTTCTTGGTATAGTCGTCAATATCTTGTGAGCCAAGATAAGCAAAGGGTAGAAGGAGCGTCTCTTGCGCTGTGAAGTGATCGGGGGAAATTTTTGCAAACGAGACGATCAAGTCGGCAATCTTTTGACGGCGACTCTCTTCCTCGGCATCCAAGTACGTCGCAATAAATCTTTCACATGCTTGCACGTTGACGGCGTCTGGAACGACTCGCATTACGTAGGCCGCAGATTTGGCATAGGCTCCGCTAACTTCGTCGTTCTTGTCGAGCGCTTGCTTTTCCAACAGTCGCAGGAACCGCGTGCTCAAGGGCCGAGTGACATCCGCGTGACGTGTAGCCAATGTTGTCAGAACTTTGCTGCAGCCGATCTTTGTGGGCATCCCGATAGCGGTCTTGATTGTGGACTCAAGTTTCGGCGCCAGGTCGGTCATGACATCGGCATCAAGGAAGCGAAGACAATTCTCGATCGCCTCGGATATGGGCGATTGGTTCACCATCTGTGACCTCAGTTTATCGATCTCGTCCCTGCTTTCACTCGCCACCCTCTGATAGTGGTAGTTGATCTGCTGTGGCTCAATGGCGCTAAGAAGGCTAAGCAACTCGGGCACCATCTGTGATATGAACGGTTTTAGTGCCTTGCCCCCGTGTTTGGCAATCTTCATGACGGTAATGGTTGCAAAGACCTGGACTTCTTGGACTGAGCTTTCCGCGCCCTTGTCAGATAGCAAGAACGGTAGCGCTTCTTGCATCATTGCCTTGGCCGCCGATGCGTGGTTCCCTTCCTCTAATTGTCGCACCAATGTATTGGACAAAGCCATGCAAAGCCTTAGGGCAGCCTCTCTCACGCTGCCTTTGACATCATCGAGGACTTTGAGCGCTGCTGTCCAGATATCGCGGTAGTAACGCTCGTATTTCGGGAAGGGCCGTCCATGAATGAGGTCAGAGATGGCAGCGCAGCTTGCTTCCCGGACTCTCCATTCCCTGCCCAATATGCTCCCCAGGAGATCTTGAATGATTGCATCAAAATGGACGTCGAGTGTAGAATTTGTGTCCTTCACTAGAGCTTTCCATATGTCGTCCATGGACTTTTGCACATTTCGATTTGGGTCAAATCGATACCTGTAGAGTTTGGGGTACAGCTTCGGATCAACGTCTGATTCGGACAGAATGTTGCTCAACCCAAACCGACCGAACGCTGATCTTGTGGACCAGGTCGCCGCGTTGGCTGCCAACGACATGAATCTGTAGACCAAACGCTGGTCCCCGACCTCATTGGCCAGGTTCACAATGTCCTTGTATGAAGTAACAGAGGATCCTTCGCCTGTGGGTAGAGCTCCTGGCTCGAACAGCTCAGTCTCTTGCTCCACCTTGAGCTGCGGCCCGGAACCCGTAAAGGCAGAAACCAGGTCCTTGGTGAGAGATGATTTCAGGTCTGCATCCCCGCGCTCGTACACCAATGAGAGACCTCTGGATGCTGTCTCTTGTACCAGATCATCTCTCGCACTCAGCAACCGCATGAAGGCCGTTTGCGCCTCTCGCAGCCGCGATTGAACTTCGGAGAGGTGAGAGCAGAATTGCACAATACAGAAGAGCCATATGCCGGATGCTTTGAGGAGAGAAGGTTTCGTGGCCTTGCAATCCCGAAATAACTTATCGAGCACGAGGCTAATCAAAGGTTTTCGCGACCCAGAGGCGAAATTGGAACCTTGGATCTCGACGTCTAACCTCAGCTTGACACTGTTGGAGTCCCATCGTGCGATTGCTGCGGTGATGGTCTCTCCTACAGTGAAATGGACTTCAGTCAGCTTTATTTCGTGGAGGGAAAACAGTTTCATCATGATTGAGCCCAGAGCGCCACCCCCTAGATCATCGACGCCCTCATTTGCCTGAGACGGGAGATTCTCATCATCAATACCTGCGGCTAAGCTTCCTAATGCCACGATAGCTCTTTCATTCCCCTTTTTTGCTTGCAATGCCAATTTGTCGATGATCTCGCTCAAAGATGGTGCCCCTTCTGTAGTTGGTATTGCGAGCTTTGCCAGCCATAACTGTGAGAACGCCTCCATAGCCGAATTGCAAAGTGATGTCGACACACCGTCGTCTACCAAGAGAGACAATGGATAGTTGCTTTGAGTTGGAAGGCCCCGATTGTAGTAGATGCAATGAGACATGAGTTGTGAAAAGGCAAGAAGGGCACCCTCACAAGCGTTAGACTGAGCACCAACAGATGTATCAGCGTTGGAAAAGCCGTTGCGTAAGGACACAGCCCAGTCCTCAACGAGACCTGGACTGTTCGTTGGATGTGCACCGACGAGCCCAAAAGACCTGGCAGCTATCGTTCGAACAGCTTTATTGTTAGAAGACAATAGTTTGAGAAGGCCAGTGCTTTCCTTTGCAAGCCGCTGAATGACGTCAGTTGGGCTCCAACTGGCTACTTCGTGGAAATATCGCAGGCATTCCTCAACTATAGACTGGTCCTCGTAAGTAGCACCCCGGAGGCAAGACTCCAGATAGAGGGTCAAGATCGTGCTGCGGCCTGTCCCTAGATAACCTCTGACCCTTTCGCGAACCATGACATCAGTGGAGATCTGTGCGTCCAATTTCTGCATCCAGTCGGGCTGCATTTCGAAGTCATCGATGGCCGCTAGAAGCATCATCGACTTGCAGTAGCGCAAAGCCAAGGGAAATAGGGCCATGGGAAGACTCGAAAAGTTTCGAAGTATAGTATCCGTCGACGCGGCCGAGGCTTCGTCTTGCGATGAACCATTGAAGTCGAGCATATCTGATTCTATATGAGACCCGAAAAATCTTGAAACCATGCTCGTCCAGTCCGGTATTTCGGGTTTCACATCACCCTGAGCAAAGTAAGTCCAAGGGTCCAATCCCTTTTGACCTTGTTCAATAACATCGCTTCGCTCGTTAACACGACCAGCGACAGCTAGCATGTCGATCCACCTGGCAATAATATCGGAGAATAAGAGACACTGGTTCGCCCACTTGACTGCAGCATGCCGCGTGCTTCGCAGTGCCGGAGGTTTGTCGTGCAGAGTCATGTAATTGAGAAGCATCGCTCTTAGTTTTTTCAGGTCCTCTGCGTTAGTCGAGGAGTTGGCAGCCGTCAAACTGGAGAGCGCCCCGTCAATATTCACCACAGCGTCACTTGTTGGGTCCTCGGACAAAGATTGAAAGAGCCATGATGCCAAAGCCAGCCGCTCGGGTGCAGGCATCTTGGCGCTACGAGCAAGAGTGCCAATAGTCTCGTATGCCTTGGAACGTAGAAGAACATCATCGTGAGACGTTTGCGCGGGGGCCGGCCAGCCTTGTGTTTCGATGTACTCTCTCATCTTTTGAATCAATATTGGTCCTATGGAAAAGTCTGGCTTCGACGGACCAATCGTGGCGATCCAGGATAGGTATTGGAAGAGTGCCTTGTGAAGTTTGGTTCGCTCCAGCGCGCTGGATGGCTGCATATGAGAATGACCCGAGGAACTGTCTTGCATGAAATCTAGTGACACAGATGCTAGGATACTGTCTGACATGCTGGTCGAGACAGCGGACCGGGAAAGCATGCCGAGTATTCGAGTACGATAGGAGGCAGGAAGCTCCAAGTGTGCTTCAAACAAGCGCCGCACTACACTTTCGTCCTCCATGGACACCGAGTTTCGTTTTATTATCTCTTCAGCTGTTGCGACCACCCGATTGTCGACGCCTGAGGCTGCATAGAGGGCAGGAAAGAATCTTTCACGATCTGTGAAGGCGCCACTGGCTAGTAAAGTCACAAGCTTTATTTTCAATTCCGTAATTCTGTGGAAAAATTTGTCGCTTTCAGGCGATGATGATGATGGAAACAATGTTATATCTCTTTCAGATAGTGCGGGATTTGACTGTGCAAGCGTACGGCCTGCGCTCGGCGGTCGTAACCGTAAGCAGATACCGATGGATCTTGCCAGAAAGTCTGCATCTGCATCATTTGACAAGCCGATTGTGTCTCTCAGAGCCTCGTCTTCCTTGCTACCGCGAGGTGGAATACGAAAGTCAAGCAACAGGCGTAAAATAATGTTGAGCATGGATGCAGCCCGAGGTTGCGCTTCGTCTTGTGATATGCCTTGTATTGCGAGAGGGACAAGGTCCCCCCTTTCCTGAGCATCTAGTCTGTCCAGGCTATGATTAATCAAAGCAAGGTCTAGTTGCTTTATAATAGGCGACTCTGTGGATTTATACTGTTGCAGAAGAGACTTGACGGGCAACACAATGCTATTGACAACTAAGCTTCTTCAAGAGACTCGTCGTGAGGGAGGGGGGTTCTCTTACGCTGGAGGCTGGATGAATGTTCTCAGTCTTGTCACGATTTGTAGTACCTAACATCCATCAGTGACCTCGCTGCTGGAAGGACGAGCGGGATCGGCAAACCTTTGACCGAACAGAAGCATGGTCGCTTGCAGCCTTTAATATTAAAGGTGTCAAGTATCTCTGGAGAAGCTGTTGAAGCTTCTCTTCATCATTGGCGACGCCAAGAATCTTGAAGTCTACGCTATCCACAAGCTGCAGCTCACGCTGCTCGGTCGAAGGTGTGGTCATGACGGACAGCGTTTGGGGACAGTGTATTGTGAAACTGACCCATTCACGGTGAAAGGAAGTGGGTGGTATTCGGCTCGATGCAAAACATTGACACCATGCTTCTGCTGAACTTCTAATCGCCAAGTGGGAAGAGGAGGGAAGCCGCAATGGAAAGGCGAGATGAGCCCGCGATGCAGGCAGCTTTGCGATGACGAGACCCAAGAGATGGAGCTGTAGTAGGCCACAGCAGAGGTGACGTTGTGGTCTATCTTGCGTGGGCCTCGAGAGAGAGGATGACTAATGGAGCACTGTACACGCGACATTACCTGCGCTCACCAATCAGGTTCTGGGTGAAATCTACAAGTAAACAACGGAAACCGATGGAACGAGATATCGTATCATACACGATGTGGATTGCCAGAACCTTTTCGGATACTCTTCATCGTCGAAATCTTGCCATCAACAGCCCCATCCATGTTTAAAATGAGGCTAAGTACTGCAGACGGCCCTTTCAAGCCACTCTGGCGCGTTGTTAACTGCTGACAAGTAATTGCGCTCGCAATATGAAGAAATGCCAACCAACTTCAGTCGCCCCTTGTTGCGCTGATTAGCAAGCTCCGGTGTCTTTGATCGCCGGAATAAACGCACATAAATTCGCACCTGATGGCCATGGCACTTACGACAGTTCCGAGAAGACCTTGCTTAAGACTTCCTATTGGTGCTTTGAAAATTACATGGTGGGTCAAGGAAGGGCACTGTGTCAGGGTCTGTGAGCTTCTAGGTTGGAGGATCCACCGTCATGGGCTTCAGCAGGCATGCTAAAAATGGTATCAAGGCCAAACAGTCTAGACAGTCTAGGTTCTCCAAGTTTAGAAAGCCAATTCGGCATGACCGCTCCCAAACAGCCATCTCAGGCAGGCTACAGTACTGTCCATACTGCCGTTCGCAACGAAATCTTCTGCGTGTTTCATGGATATATGGGTCAGCAAATCGGGACTCGCTAAGCCAGGGAAGTACTCAATTTAGCCAATCTCATAATTCGATGCATCAGTTCAAGGAATCGAAGTTCATATGGCCAAGAACAGTACCTAGGTTGGTGAATACAGGTGTTGTGACTCTCAATGCTTCTTGCTCCGGCCACACTTGCGCTTACCTGCTCGACCTTCACGGGTCAGTGCTACGATCACTCATGCAGGTGACCCAGCCTTAGGGGGACCATGTCACATCTGGAGTGAGGATCTGCACTGCTTTGTTTTTGGGCTCTTTCGGATCAATTTACCAGTATGTACATAGCAGTATTCGATGGCAATCAGTTGATCCATGACTACTCCGTACCTAGTATTGCCGGGCCCAGCAGGACGTGAGCAAACAAAATGAAGTACAGATGTACGGGGTAGATGGAGAGCTGATCATCTGTAGAGGCGGAGAAGCGTAAGAGCACCTATAGGGAAAAGCAATCATCCACGTCGATCAGCAAATCGTGCTGGTACGCTTTGAAACGATGGCAGCTTATAACAAAGCAAAGGTAGGGAGGCCGCTGTAGGGAGGCGTAAGGGCCCAATTGTGCCTGGCGCCTGGCCGTGGGACTCGGTCTGTGGGCCTACTCCCTATCACTACCAGTATGAATGTAATATGTAATTACGTCTATGGAAGGGCGAGACACGGGACGCGGTTGATGATTCACCCAAAAGAATTACAATAATCGACGTGAGACAGGCACAAGGCGCGGTGGCCCGTGAAATTCGCACTCGATTCTACAAGTCTGTGATACGACAGCGGTCACAGGACGCATTCGGGTACAGGGCTTCCATGTGGTCTGTTGCAGGAGTCTGAGTTGACCAAGTTGATGGGAAGGAGAGCAGCTACAGATACATACGCCGCAATGTTGAAATGCATATTGATAGCCGTTCTCCACTGCCACACGGTCTCCCTCGCTGCCTGTGCCCAACCACACGATAGCTTCCCAATCGCAGCCATTTCTTTCTCAAAATACTCCAAGGTAAGGCCTATGTACATAGCTGATGCGTCTCTTGGCCCCTGCACCAATCATATGGGGTGTTGTTGCCTCGGTCCGGACCCCTACCTCAGGCCCCCGGGCGCTAAGGGGGTCGTGCTGGGACCGAAACGACGCTGCCCTGGATGTTCCTTGAAGGGCTGGGCCGTCAAACCGCGAGGATAACGTTCGCAGTCTTTGACCTACTAGTATGTATATACCTGTAGCACAAGGATTGAACGATTGGTCCTGCCTTGGTGACTTGGAGGCGGAGCGAAGGTAAAGCTCCTTCCATCGTCACCGCCCCTTTCAACAACAAAGGGGTGATGAAAGGAGTGCCACACGTATCAATTGCATGCGAATGAATGTGAAAACGCCCGTTCAAAGAGACCGAGACAGCTTGCATTAACCGGTCGCATCCCAGACTGCATTTTCGGGAGCCTGTCGCAAGGTGCCGGTTGTATCACAAGTCCTGTTCTGCCAGCTGCCAAAGTGGGTGCGTGGGTGCCTACCTCGGAACTTGGAGCTGGAGGTTCCTGGTCCGGCTCGTGGGAAAGTTTCATTCGAGCACCCGGAAGTACCCCTGCTCCTGTCTTGGCTGCAAACAATACTCCACTTCGTAGCTGTTGGGACAGCTTGCTTGCGAGCACCCATTGACCCAGTCACGCCAGTCACGCCGGTATGTGGTAATTACCCACGGCGCGGACAGGTCTTCCGGATCAACACCCGTCTCCTCGCTCCTCAAGGCTCACCCACATGGACACGTAATGATAAGCCACGATGCACCGCCAGAGCTCGGTTCTTCTAGCCGCCTGTCCGCGGAGACATCCTGCATTTCCTGGTTCGTTCTTTGATGGTGCAGACCTGTTCCCATGCATGCAAGTAAGATACATAGCCCTTTCGACGCCATCTCTCCTGCAAGCATGTACATACTCTCCGCAACGCTGTCCCGTTATCATTTCTTGCTTCGCATCAGCGTCTGACGGCTTCCACGTACGGTGACGTACCACACACATGCTACGGTCAGGTGAGCTGATCCTAGCCTTTGTCTGCTTCTTGGCGAGGGAGGCCTAGGTAGGACTTGATGGGGAACTCTTTATTTATTTTACGCATACCAGTGACAAACTGTAGAGAGCGAAAAGTCACGCATTAAAGCCCTCACCATCACAAGTGCAGGCACAATACCTTTACAACCGGAGCACATGTAAGACCGCATATTATGCAAAAGTAAACAGTATTAACGAGCCGCATCACTCTCGAGCCTCAGGCAAGTAGGTACCTACATGCTAATATTACAAGCATGGCCGTGCCTCATGTTTCAGCACCCTCCATGTTTATTAAGTTGCACCAGGACGGCAGCCGCTAGAAGTCGTCCAATCCACTGTCAGCTTTGCGCACCAAAGGTCCAAGATCCCTGACGGCACCAGCCCAACGCACCAAGCTCCCCAGCCAATCAGCTTCGACCTCGTCGCCTAAGCAAGCCCCGCGCGCCCCAGCCAAGGCTGCGTGAGAAAAAAAAAGAGTTCAAGGGCGAAAGCTGGCGTGCCGGAGCCAACGGGGCGAGGCAACGAGGGCAGAGAGGCAAAGAGGGAGCTGGAACAAGGGAAAAAAGCTTGCCCGATTTCCTGTGCCGCCATCCCGCGATTTTCTTTCCTTCTCACCTCAACCACCACCCGTCCCTGCACGATTCTCTTCCTTTGCGCGCGTTTCGGACATTGGCCCCCAGAGAATACGGTTGTTTTTGCCGGCGCCTAAAAGTGAGTCTCGTCCCTTCGACGCGTGCATTCGCCACCCTTCCTGCCCTCGCATTCGACCAGGCCGAGTTGAGTCATAGAGCCGCCGCCCTTCCCACCCCAGCGCGTGGTAAATCCCTACCGATAGCTACCCCTCGTGGCGATGACGAAACCGCCTGTTTCCGTGTCGCCCAAATCGCCCGATCGCGCACAAGCAGGCAGTCTTTCCTCTATCGGCGCGCAGGAGTCCTTTACATGGGAATGGGAGTGATCAATCGCGAGCTTGATGTGCTCGGGAGGGTGGACAACGGGAACACAAGTGGCACGCCTTGTCGCCAACCTCAAGCCATCCATCCATTCTCTCGGGATCGATACGTCGGTGAACGTGCAAACCATGGGTTTTCCGATCCCACACTAGAATTAGGCTTTTGTCTTTCATTCGGGTCAGGACTGGAGAGCCAGGTTGACTCGCACGAGAGACACCAGTGCTCACACACCCATACCGCTGCCATTGGCACGAGAACTACGCCTGCCATGCGACAAGTGCCGCTGGATGGTCCGATCCATGGTCGCGATTATGAACTGCATCCTGAGGCGACTGCAAAGCTACTTTCCTACGCAGTTTACCTCTGCCTTCACTTCACCACACTTTTGCTCGGTTTTTCGGATTTCAGCATGCTGTGTCGCGTACGTTTGGCAGAAACTGACAATGATGGCTAGGTTCTAGTGATTTCGAAATCATTTCCCTCCTCGTTTCATCACTATCCTTCGAATCCCTTGGTAAAGCAGTCTTGAGTCTACGCTTGCGCCAGTGCACCGTCCACCCTACGACACCGTCACATTCCGACGTCGTCGTTGTCTTTCCGAACCTACTTTCGCATCGTGCGGACTTTCTCTCACCACTCGCTTGTAACGGCTTGTGGCGTGTCGGCGTCCTCGAGGATTTTTCTTACCCCTGACGGCTATTTTCCGATACTCGGTCCCTGGTCTGGACATCAGCGTTTGTCGATTCGTTTTCGGTTTCCGGTTCGATTCGATTCTAAATACTTTAATCCGACGAAACGCGAGCCTTGAGGTATGCCATTCCTCCCCCCATTGTTCTACCGCCTTTGAGAGGCTGGATTTCTTTGTCGCTTGTCACGGAGGCTGCGGGGCAATGCAGATGCTGTCGTGAGGGCATGGACTAAAGTTTTGCTAAAGGTTTCGATCTTACCGTATCTCAGTGAAACTCCTAGACTTGAACTTTGACAACGCGTATGCTTGCCCCTGCGCCAGCTCAGCTACCTTGGATGGACAAATACTGATGAGCTTGATAGGATCTTGCGAGAAGAGCGATCTGCCAATTGCTTTGTCAACCTGCCTTGGGTTATTTTCTCGGTGAGTGCTTTAAGAAATGCTTTCGGGCCGCAGAAGGTCTCGTGGGCTTTCCGCTGCTTGCCCTTGCTAGGAGGAAGATCTGCGTCTTTCAGAGCCAAAGCTGATTTGATTTTGAGCAGTCGCATATCTCGGAGCCTTGTATACTCTACTCACGTAAGAGCCATTCGAACGCTTTTATCAAACTGGTACGTTGATCTCGAGATGGACCAGGAGAACGGAATGGCCGACGGAGCTTTACTCGTGAGGTTATTGTCGATTCGCTAACCAGACTCTGTGCTTAGCAAGATGTCTTTCCCTAACGGTACCCCCCCTGATTCTGACATGTCGGGTGTCCCACCACCCGCCGCGGGTCAAGATTCGCCCAAGACGACTCTTTGGTAAGGCTGTCACTTTGTCACGGACACCTGCGCACTGCTGACCTCGACCAAGGATGGGTGAGCTTGAGCCATGGATGGATGAGAACTTTATCAAGGGAGTCTTCCTCTCTTCCGCCGGCGAGTCGGTCAACGTGAAAGTGATTCGCGACAAGAATTCCGGGTATGTGAAGTGGCCAATCCGGCAGAGTGGCATCGATGCGATGTCCACCGCAAGAGCGTGAACTCTTCTAACCCTGCTTCAGTAACGCCGGCTATTGCTTCGTCGAGTTTCAGAATCCAGATGCCGCCACAAAGGCTTTGGGACTTAACAATACCCCCGTCCCGAACAGCTCGCGCCAGTTCAAGCTGAACTGGGCCTCGGGCGGCGGCTTAGTTGACCGTCGGTACGTTATTCGCGCAGACTTTGCTCCCTCCTCGCACGAAGCAATTGTCTAACTGGAATTGGGTTTCCTTGCATAGGGATGATCGAGGCCCCGAGTATAGCATTTTCGTCGGAGACCTTGGCCCCGAGGTTAACGAGTATGTCTTGGTTTCGCTTTTCCAAGCTCGCTTTCCCTCGTGCAAGTCGGCCAAGATCATGACCGACGCCATGTCCGGCCAAAGCCGCGGTTACGGCTTTGTTCGCTTCTCGGATGAGAATGATCAGCAACGCGCTCTAGTCGAGATGCAGGGTGTGTATTGTGGTAACAGACCTATGAGAATCTCTACTGCAACACCTAAGAATCGGTACGTTCTCGACTCGTGTCCCCGACCTCGACTCGGCATCGTGTTTCATCCATCAATGACTGATTTGACTTTGGCAGCGGCAATCACGGATTCACCGGCCACATGCAACAGGGGGGCCCCATGATGGGCGGTGGCATGCCTCAGCAGCAGCAGATGTGGGGTGGCGTACAGAACTTCCCTTACGGCAACTATAACCCCAGCACCCAGATGAACCAGTTTACCGACCCGAACAACACGACCGTCTTCGTGGGCGGCCTGTCCGGGTACGTGACGGAAGATGAGCTACGATCCTTCTTCCAGGGCTTTGGCGAGATCACCTACGTCAAGATCCCCCCTGGCAAGGGTTGCGGCTTCGTCCAGTTTGTGCACCGTCACGCCGCGGAGATGGCCATCAACCAGATGCAGGGCTATCCCATTGGCAACTCTCGCGTCCGTCTCAGCTGGGGCCGATCTCAGAACAACTCGGGCGTGGGTACACCCTACCGCCCGGCTCCCCCGCCTCCTCACTACATGGGTATGCCCGGTCCCGGCCCCGGACCTTATGGCCCTCAGCATTTTGGCGGTCCGGCTCCGGGCCCCCAGGGTCCTGCCGGCCCGGGAGGCCCAGGACAAGCCGTTCCACCCCAGGTAAGCAAGACTCTTCCAGACAATCCTGTTGCTCTGATAGTAGATGCTGATTGCTTGCGCGCTCGCGTGACCAGTAAAATGATTCCTCATAACTCGATATAATGGCTCGTTGATGGTGGGATTCGGACTCGGGTGTCGCAGGCAGATGTGGAGGAAGCGCTTTCTGATGTTCTTTGAATTCTTGGCGGCCGTTCCCAAGGCCTTAGCTGGTGAGATGGGGCGTTGGGGCTGATTTTCGACCAGCGACGCGTGGTCGCTTGACGTTGCAACATTGCTCCCTCTTCGACGCCATGACATGTTTGCACTCGGATTTCCTTACGTATCGATCACGATTGGCGTTGGAGATTTTTAAGTCTACCTACCGGTGGATCGTCATCTGTCAACTGTATCGGCCGTCTTCTTTTTTTTTTCTGCTCGAAAATGCTTATTGCTTGCTTGTGCTATCATTCGTCGCTGCGCTCGCTCTCTCCAATATTCGGCCATCGAGGCTTGCGTGCATATCGTTGTATTCTGCTATCTGCCTGTTCCTCTCGTCTAATATTCCCCTGTTCCGAAGCAGTCAGGTACTGGCACAAGTCCGTACACCCATTCGTGCCCTCCGTCATTCCCATCTCGCTTCTCTTGACATTCACTCCTCATAAGATGCACAACATAAGCGAGGGCCTTGTTTTCACGAGCTCGACAAGCATAGCAATGGCCCTTTACCCGAAAAGCATGCCCTTTTGTATCAGTATTGTGAACGCCGTATAGGTTTTCTCTTGGAACTTTCTTCGTTTCTCCGCATCTAGCTAGATCTTTGTCCTCTGACGTGTGTGATTGTATCGGGAGGGTGACGCGGCGTTTTACCCGAGATGACGTGTAGATTGCATAACATCGAAGAACTAGACTTATTTATGGCGTTCATATGATGCTGATGCAAGATTGCTTCATTTCCAATCTACAGATGGAAGACGTGACGTTCTAGTAATCGCTGCACCTTACCATAGGCTGATGTCCTTAATGATATCTCTTATCGCTGTGCGAGGGGCGCCATCTATGTAGCTTGATGTGCAACAATATAGAAGAGCGTGTAATGTTCTCATTTGCATTGCCACCTTTCATGTGGAAGAGGAACGTGGCCAGTCAGGATCTCTTCATCAATGTCATTGAATACATGTAGGCATCAGGCCTGGACGCATAGATAATGGAGTTTCTCTAAGCATGTTGACTCATATTTCACGAAGCCCAATTGAGTTCACCACGGCGGAGTCTCCTGACAGCTTCAACTGTAATTCAGTAACTTTAAATACGAAATCACCTGATAAATGCACCCAAAAACATGTATGAAAAGACGCGACCCCTCAATTCCGAGCCAGCCTATACACAGATACTACTAGTCCACTCGAACATCTGTAAAAGATGTCATTGTGGATAGGTGCCCGCTGAAGGCGAATCTCAACCAAGCCTGTTCTTTTCAACTGTTGGCCTATGAAGACAATATGTCTCAAAAAACCGCTGAGGTCTATTTCACTTAGTGCACCTTGTTTCTGGAAGGAGCTGATATCGGCAATTGGTTTGAGAAAGCCATTATAGCCTGGAGTCAATGTTCAAAGTATTAACAGTGGTGGTCGAGAAAGATATGTTAAGATGAGGCCCTCCTGTGCAGTAAGTAGACATATGTCGTATGTGAAAAGTTGTCAAGAACAAGGAAATGGTCTTGTTGTTTTTATTGATGCCCAAAGTCAAGCCCACATTTCCATACCTCCAGACGGACTCAATGTTTAGACAAGTCGACTCATGATATCAATCACAAGATCGCCCCCACCACGAAGTAGTTCGCGGAAAGGAGCCTTCTTCCACAGCTCGTGACGATTCTGTTGGATGATGTCTACAACAGCTCGCCTCATCTGACAGTGGGAATCATGCGTGGACTCGTAAAGGTCCCGCACACATTCGACAAACTTCTCGCTCCGCCACAGCTGAGTGATTTTGTGATTGAACTTCTTCATAGCATAGGTTTTGAGGTCGGGTACTATGAAATAGTCCGCCAGGGCGTAGACCCGTACATCCTTGAGTAATTCTTCATCGTCTGTTATCATCAGTCTATGTGATATCAGGACAGCTTCTTTGAGAATTACTACCTTTCGAGTCGAGACTGGGAACCGGGTCATCGGAGTACGCTCCGGTATAAATGTACTCGAGAGTTCTCCAATAGGCGTGTAAGCTTCCCTCGTGGAAAGAGAACTTCCTTTGCAAATGTTCGATAAACTCGCCCTTGAATGCGGTGTCAAAATATTGGCTGTGAGCCGCGAGAACAAGACTATGCGCGGGAACTTCCACATTGCCGAGGAAGATCTTAGTGTCGGCGAGATCTTTATTGTTGAATGCCCTATTCGAACGGTCAGATCTTGGAGTCTTTGCGGGGGAATGAGTCAGGGCTTCAATTTGTTTCGAACTTGCTCATTGCTGCTTGCAACTGTTTTGTTCGTGTTGCATCAGCTTCGTCCATTTTCTTATCAATGTCCTGACTATCATTAACAACAGGCGTTTTAGGAGCGTCGTCAGAAAATTCCCCTTGATATTGGTCTGAGGATATTCTTGTGACTCCTTTCTTTTTCTTCATCCGTTCCTGATGTCTCTCCTTCCACATAGAGTGCTGCTCTTGCTGTGGTCACCCGTCTTCGAGGTTTTGGAGTTCTGTCACTTTTAAAAACTTAGTAGTCTTGGGCTTGCAGCATGATGAACACAGTCAGACTGTAAAGAAGAAGGTTGAAGGGCAACCTAACAGTCTTCCCGTTGCGAATGATGCGTGACTGAAAGGGGTGGCCCGTTTGCACCCCGTTTGCACCCACGGAACTCTGCATGCTCTTGACACGCGAAGGATGAGCGGTGTGCTTCACCATAGAGATACATGTAGGTTGTTTACACCGCTGGTTAAAACTTCCTCCCGTGTTTCAGATTTACTGGAAGCGATCAGTGCAGTCACACAGACGGGTTCAAAGGACAAATATTGATCTAGAAGCCCGGATGCGGTTTCTGTGTTTCGGCTGGCCCGTCAAAAAGCGTGTCTGACCCTGCGGACAAGAGGCAAACACAACAAGAGACGATCCCTACTCTCGGCTCGTGAAGCGCCTGGAATGCGTATCATCATCCACTTCCTTCAAGTTGGAAGCTACCAGACATGTATGTGTCAACTTCCAGTCACGATAATCAGAATGGCTCGGTGTAGAAGACCAACGAACTGTGTTGACGTGTGTGTGCCTTTGATCGAAGTACAAATGCAACCCCCTTCTCATACTAGGTACATGTAGCGATCAAAATACCCAGCCTTGGTGCGGCTTCCGTTTGCTTAGCCCTAAACACATTTGTGGTGAACGCAAGACGAACATCCACCACTGACGGTGAAGAAATCGCACTTGCTGTCTCTGCTGCAAGAGTGTCCGCACTTGTTGCCCCTCCTCTTGAAGATTCCATCATCGGACTCATTCTCGCTGGTCGGGGCGTTCTCAACCTGGACCGATCCTTCCTGGACAGCCTTGATCTGCTCGGAGTTCGTGGCAGCAGCCAGAGCCAGGGGGGCGAGGAGAAGAAGGTAAAGTCCTAACGAACATGTCAGCTTCTCTAACAACTAGTAGCGCTGCTACAGTGTATATTGGATCCCCATTACCACGCATTTTGGCAGTTGCGTTTGTTGATGTTGAGGAAGAAAGGCTCAGGTAGATGTGAGATAAGGGAATAAGGAGGTAGTGGGCAGAGAGAGGAAAATCTGTCCCGGGAAGGAATACCTCTCGGCTTTTTATACTTTTGAATGCTGTATGCATATCTCTCCAGCAACATGAGTTATAAATCAGACGTCATCAACAGAATTAAGACAGACGAGTCATCCCGAGGTAGCTGACGACTCAAACTTGGAGTATTAGTACTCTGACTGTCTTCATGGTCATCCTATTGTAACATTACTCGGCAATGGAAGCTGTCCGAGACAACCTCACTCAGCCAACGTAGGATTATTATCCCAACCGGGCGAGAAGGTCCTAACCAACCCTCAGGGGAAAGAAAATGCGGCTAAACTTTACCCTGCGAGCACGAAACAATGTCTGCGGTGGAGTTTTCCCACCTACTGCCGTGCAACATACAAGTACTTGCATGTGTTCTGTGATACTTGTACTGTCGCATCGCCAGGGTGATATAACGACTTACATGTAGTGGTTACCCTCATGTATACATGTATGGCCGGCACTTTTGCGTAGCAGATACCCATGCCTGCTTGTATTTACGGCCTACGCAATACCGGCGCCAGTTCTCCTACTTCTGCATCACATTGGGGTTAAAACATGGGGAAAAGTTTCGCGTCCATTGTTGAGGATGACAATGCCGGTGATGCTTCTCATGCCTCCGACCCCGGTTTCCGATGCAACATTCTGCGTTCCGATTTCCGAATTTTGAACCAAAATCAGCTCCGTTCATTGAACCTCGTTGGAATGAATGCTGAAGCGCGTTGTTATCAGGAAAGATCGTCAGAGCAGAACAGAACGGGAACTCGCCCTGCTTCTAACTGTCCACGATCTTGTTATGAGGATTGCCGGAAGGGGCCACCCAGTAACCCCAGTGGGTCGAAGCAAAGGCATCCGATCCGATGACCCGTACAAGTATACCCTTGATGATTGAAAACTCGGATCCAACCAACAGGGAGGAACAAACACGCCGCATACGTTTCCCCATGCTGGCAGGGCAAAAGCTTTGCGTTGCTTTCTTTCCACCCTGGGCCAACGACACCGGCACGGTAATTACCGTTCTGCTCTGGACAGACCTTGCAGGGTCGTAGCGAGTTCCTAAAGGTAGGCCTCGTCTATGCCACAAGTAGCAGACACACTTAAGGATATGCAGACAAAAATTTAGGCAAACGTCGTGGACCAGACGGGACAACCGCCGTGTCGCCTCTTTTGTCAGTATACAAATGAAGCTCTGTTGGCCAGGGACTGTTTTCTTGGTGCCTGACGTTGGCCACTTATCCCTTCGAATGTATGGCGGTTTCGGGGAGGTAATACATGTAGCTTAAATGTACATGTATGCGGACCCCAGCTAGTCAATAAAGGATCTGATATACGTCTGCCTTCAACTTGATCTTAATGGTACCTATAAGTGAGGTTTTCCAGGGGTTACATGTATAAGCTACGAAGCATTATGATGTAGTTGCCAACATGAAGGATCAAATGCCCGTATGTATATCCAGGATTCGTAGGGGGCATGGGGTAAGCTACATGTACCTCACCGGGGTTTTTTCCTTGTATTCGTGCATTATAAGAAATACTAAGCACTTGATGTCATGTACGCATTTCCCCATCGATGGGCGGCATCGCAGCCTGCTCCTACCGTGCACGGTGCGTCTAGACGGAGTCGATGGTTGCTTCAACCTGGGTACACCATACTTGTACGCACAGACACAGACAAGCTTGTGTGCGGAAGTCCCAGTAATTAGCTAATTATCACACAATACATGTATAGCCCTACCGGCCCCGCAAGAGTTGGGCGTCTTCTGCGACATCAGATCTACATGTATTACCAGGGGTAGCGGTTCGGCCGATGACCGAATTCCGTATAATAGGGGGGCCGTTGTTCGCCAAACATTGACTAATCAAGTTGGTCCGGGTCCCCGGGGCTCTTCGCTCATTGTTCCTTGCTACGAGTCCAAATTCAGCCATCATTCGACATAAATCCCCTGCCTGGAGCATGAATAAGTAGCATACATTGACCTCAGACTCTGGCAACCGGCGATTCATGGTTCATCCTGAGCACATTATTAAATACAAAATCGTCGCAAGCCCCCACGTGCACTGCCTCAAACCATGGACCTGTTGGTAAAGAAGAACATGAGTCCTGTCTATGTGGTGTCCTCGAAACGACCGGGGCTCGAAGATTTTTCTCAGGCATCAAGTGCAGCGAACCGAGCGCATTTGTTCAGACAGATATACGATACGAAACAAAACCAAACTATCTATGCCCACTGCACTGCATCCCGAAATACCGGACAGTGTTTTCTGCGCCTTTACGATGGATACGTCCCCCGCCACATCAATGGTCCGACGATACTGACAGCGTCCATTGTCTCCAAGAAAAGGGGCCATGAAGACTTTGACACGCTCCCAACCGTGATAGAACCAACAATTGGCACGACGGGTGAAGGAGGATTGGGCGCTCTCGCCCAACAACACCCACAGCGGACGGTATTGAGTAGGCGCGGACCCCCTTTGACTTACTAACACTGCAAGTACTAGTAATACTCCAAGCTCTGACTCCGTACACTTGCTAAGCCCCCTCTTTGCTTCCAATGCCTACATTCCGAACCCAAAGCGAACATTGCTGCTGAACTCGTCATTCCCCCATGTGTCCATGATCCTGCGCATCACAACCACCCTCCATGCTATGAGAAACCTCTCCGAGTTCAAATACTTGGTCTCAACGAGGTTATGAACAGATTATACGATGACGGCACGATGATTCGAGACATTCCAGTCGAATCTGCTACCGAGTTTAATGAATTGGGCATCAGACTTGCCAAGATGGCTTTCAAGCAGCTCTATCGTCGAGACGTAAAACCAGATGACCACTTTGAATTCGTCCCGAAACACCAATACAATACTTTTCGTGGAAAATGGGGCGAATGCCAGCCTTGGGAGCACGAGTGCGATTTGCCGGCTCTACCTACATACTACATGTTTTGCATTTTAGCTTGCACTTCATCAGACTTGATGGATATGGTATTACGTTCGATCACCTTGTTCTCGATGATGACGATCCTGAGACGTTGATGATGAACTTTTGCGACCCTTCCGACCCTGAATTACATGTAGCCCAGTGGCTCCATTTGGATCTGGAACCATATAAAACCAGCCCAACGCCGATTGTGCTACTCGTTCCAAGATGCTGCCAGCTAAGACGGGAACCACAGACCGCAAAGGAACCAATGAACAGGTAAAGGAATGCCTACTATAACGAAAGTTAGGTACGGCCAGGAGAATGAGAGCTTTCGAATAGCCTAAGTACTGTTGAAGTACTGGGTAGCTTTATTTCTTCTGATTGCGATCTGAGTTGGGCCTCTTCTTCCCCCGGTGTCTCTCTATCTACATCTATTCAGCCCGTTGAAGGTCATACGCATCTCACCATAGCTCATTTAGGACTCATGCTGGCGCAGTCAGAGCTCAGAACTTCGTACAAGTGAGAGAATTGCACATAAAAACTGTTGAGACTGTGATTATCTGTTGACGTCTCGCACTAGGCGTGTACGGATAGCCTCAATCACATGTGCCATGTCGCAAGTTTAGCGGGAGGTTTCAATATAATCTACATGTACTCGTCTACATGTAGGCTGCAGATGCATGGGGACCCTCGACATCTTGGTAAAGGCATCCATCAGCTCTGGCTGCCAATGGCCAATAGACAGGAGGCTGTTGGTCAAACGGTTTAAAGCCCTTGGCCCATACATCATTTTGTGCAACTTTGCCGATGAGGGCGAGAGCGAAGATCAATCTGTCGACCCTCGCATCTTTATCCGCCGAATCTATGTCATCTGAAGCCTTCGCGCCGTGCAGCCAACGTGAGATGGTAACAGTCAGTCAGATGCCAGAGTATCCACAATATTCTCGTAAATACAGCAGCTGCTGCCTCATCTCGCTCCGTCTCTGAACAGACACGCGGAAGCATGCAAGTTCTCATGTTGCTGCTGGCCCCTGTTTCTCGGTTCGCCTACCAAGATACATGTACTCAGTCGGTCAATGTACACGCATGTGCTTGCCATCCCTTCCTTTTTGTCCTGCGGAATTCCATCAGCCGTCGAGGAAACACACTCATAGATAGAGCCCATATCAAAAGTTCGTGTCTTCAGGGGCACACCTGGGAACGAAAATGATGTCGTGTCAGAGAGTGGGTTCATGCTGTGATGAGGCCATGGACCAAATCAGTATCGATATGCCGCGGTGAGATGCGGTGTGTACAAAGAGAAAGATCCGAGCACATCTAGCCCAGTCACGAGCTTTGACTTCAAGGGTTTCCAGTGCAAGAATTGAGTCGTTCTTGTTGGTGTCCATCATGACTGAGTCCTTGGGAATACAGTTGAACTCCTTGCACCACATGTCGCCTGTGGGAATTCCTAAATACTTTGCCTTTTAAGAAACACAACGACTTTCTCGGACAAGAAAAAGAACCTATCTATATCACGAATGCTTCGAATTCGTAAACGACCCAAAACAAATTCTGCCTCGCCATCAATACGTGTACGAGCTAGTATCAGATCACGATTAAGACCTCGGGCGCTGAAAGTGACATAGATGCTGCATTCTGAATACACCTAGCAACATAGCTAGCTATATCTAGCAGATATAAACACATTCAATAGTGTAACTAGTAGTATATCGCCAACGGCCAACCAGTGGTCAAGTCAGCGGCTGTGCTGCGTAAGAACCAAAAAGTCCCCCGCCACCCGTGATGTTGTCGGCATGGAATAGGCGAGCGGAGAGGCGACAGCGCGAACGGTACAACTCCTCCAATATATCCAAGGCCACCTCGCCTCTGTGAGCCATAAGCTCACAGAAACTGTCTCTCTCCAATAGTGTCCCGAGATGCGTCACGGAAGCCTCCACGATAGCCCGTCTCGCTTGGCTCTTCGCTTTTGCAATCCTATAAATTCCGACAATATATCCGGTAAACTCGTCCTTGAAAGGTAGCAAGTATGCAAGCTTGTTCTGAAGCCGCTTCAGAGAATAGCTCTCGAGGCCTGGTATACCGAATTTTTCGGCAAGACAATGCATCCTCACGTCTATGTAAAGATTCTCACCCTCTTGAATAAGGTCAGCCTTCTGAGCGCAAGCAAACAAAGATTGCAGAGAATCAATCACCTTCTTTACGCAGGACAGGCGGATACGAATCGGAGTACTCTCCGTTGTACATGAAATATAAAGCTCTCCAGATGGAACACAAGTCATCGTCTTGACTGAATCGTAATACTTTCGTAGGTTCTTCAGCGGAGATGCTGTTCAATGCAGCGTTGAAATAATCGCTCTGAGTGGCAAGGACTATACTGTGTGCCGGCATCTCTACCTCGCCCAAAAAGATCCTGGTGTCGGCAAAATCGTAATTGTTGAATAAACTATTTGATATGATTAAATCGTGAAACCATACGAAAAAGAACATTTCGGAGCTTGTCACGCACCTTTCCAATATCTGTTGCCAATTTTCATCGCGAGGTTCTAGGTACATGTACCAGCCGTGACTATCACGAGCCGAAGAACCTGGACCTCCCCGTTTCCCAATAGTTTCATCCATTGTATGTCGGATCTTGAAGCGAAATGTTTGTCAGAATAATTAACAGAAAGAGAGCGAAAGTCCAGAAGTTCTCGAATAGGATGGCGCCTCTTGTGCCGTTGCTGTTCTGGGCGTGACTGCACGATCGATGATGCACTGACTGATTATGAATTGATTCTTCAAGTGATCAGAGATAAAACCTGCCTGACTATATGTGCTGATGGGTAGCGGACAGTTGTATGAGGTTTGACAAATATCATGTCGCGCTCGACAATTTATAGGGAAATTTCGTGCCCGGGCAACGAATGAACAGCCGAGAACAGCTCCTTTGTCCCTGCAGACTGAAAGATCGTCCATGACTGGAGCACAGAGAAGTCTGTTTTGTTTTCACAGCTCACATGTCGTCCTTGTTTGCTCTCTTGTTCAGGTGAAACGCATCCTACCACGACTTCATGTCGTCTTTGTTCTTCAAGTGCTTTGTGATTTTGAAACACAAATCATGACTAGCATCTCAGGTGGAAGAGAAAAGAAAGCGCTTTCCAAGATCAAAAGATTCGTGTGCCCTTTGACATGTCGTCGACCTGCAAAAAGGATGCTTACATGAACGCTTCAGTCATGAGGGCATCTGCCATAAAAGGCATAGATACTCCCAAACATTTTGGCCTTCGTACCATGCATATGCTTGAAAACTTGAACAATCCACCACGACTATGGATACAATCAATCTCTGCGTTGGCGATCGTCGTTTCACCACGACCAAAGAAACCTTGGTTGGAAGGAGCACTTTCTTCAAGACCTTGCTATCTGGAGACTCGAAGCCAACCACTTTCGCGGATGGTGCGATCTTTGTCGATGCCGATCCTGCTCTTTTCGAACACATCCTCCGCTACCTTCGAAACTCGACGCTCCCCCTGTTCTACGATAAGACTGCGGGTCACGACTATGGCAAATACTATGCTCTCCTTGGCGAGGTTCAGCGCTTCGGCATTGACAAGCTGGAGAAATGGCTCAAGGAAGAAAAGTTTGCTGGAGCTGTTACAGTCAAGCTTGAGGGAGAAAAATATGATAAATACGATAAATTGCGCAAATGGTTGACTGAAACCCGTGTGCCATCGAATGACGATCTGCAAATACATACAACTTGGATTAATAATAGGCCTAGTGCGTATCCGACATGGAAGTTCTTCGTCCTGAAAAGAACAACTAAAGTCGATTGGGATTTTCTTTCTAATTGGGACTCTCCAAAAACTACAACTGAAAACGGGCCTTCGAATCCCCGTACTACTTCTGAAACGAAAAAGCCGAAAGAAAAGATCAAAAAAAGAAAAAAAGTAAATTGGCAAAGAGATGCAAGAGGGGGAAAGGATCTGCACAAGGGAGAAGGATTGACAGATACAGAAGACATGACAGAGGAGGAGATAATGACAAGTAACAAAGGAGAAAGCAACATGAACGACAGGGAAGATATATGAAGCCGATATATGTTTTGTCGAGGGTAGCTTATGACGACCTGATGGATGGAAGGATTGATTTATATGAACACATACTCACAATGACAGACTATGCTCAGCTTCCAAGCGACTTCTCACGAAAACATCTGCATAGCCTCAAAACTGTTCTCAAATTCCGAGTGTGCCCTGTGCATGACTCACACCTCCAACCTAACGCTGAGCATGTTTGCTTGGACAGACTTCATCTCCACGAGCTCATGAAAGGTATCAAATCTTCCGCTCGCAACTGTCCTATCCAAGAATGAATACAAGACTTACCAAATGGTATCAAATATCCGGCGGTCGATACTCCCCGATCTTAAAAGAGTCAATTGGACGCGACAAAATCTACAGTATTGGTCATAAATTAAAGAGAGTAATAATCTACAAAAACTATCAGGGCGGCTCTAGGTGAAGTAAGGGAAGTAAATAAGGGACTTAAAAGTATTACAATTTAAAATATATATTAATCTTTAAAGCTTTTCTTCTATATAGTAAAAACCTTATAGCTCTTATATAATCTATTAGTTTTAATATAAGCTAATATTATAACCTAATTTTTTAATAGCCTTAACTACTATTAAAGTTAAAGCTTTATTAGTAAATTATTTTTTAATATATAGCTATTTTTTATTTAGTAGTTTATCTTAAACTATACTTATAAATTTAAAAAGTTATATATATAAATATCTCTATAATAAGGCTAAACTACCTCCGTAATAAGGCTAAACTACTTATTTTCTTTAACCTTAACTCTATTAAGTTTAAAGTCTTTAACTAACCCCTTAGCTTCCTTAAGTAACTTAAGGTTAGTAACCCTAATAATAGTACCTAAAATATCTAACGCCTTATACGCCCTCTCTATATTAATAAGACTATCCTCCTTAGCCTTCTTAATTATCTCCCTAGTAGTATTACTATTAAGGGCCTATTTTCTACCTATTATATCTTTAGGCTATTATCTTAGTTAATAATAAAGGTCTTATAGACCTTTGACTTATATTTTTACCTAGCAGGTAAAGTCTATAGTCCTTATATAGTATTATAAGCAAGAGCTAACTAGGTAGCTATACAGCTATAGAAAGTCTATTAACCAAAATAGTCTACTAGGTTAGGTATAAGGCTTTACATATATATAAGGCAATAGAGGCTTATATAGCTATAGAGGGTCTACTAAGTTAGGTATAAGGTCTTATATATATATAAGTTTTATAGGCTTAACTCTTAGGTTAGGCTATATTTATAAGAAAATATAGGATAAAGTTTTCCTTTATCTTATATATAGGCTTTAAAGGCTTTTATAGTTAGGTTATAAAGCTTATCTACTTATATAAACTTTTTAAGTTATTTTTTAAGAGTTTAACTAGAGAGGTATATATTATAATCTCTTAGTCTATACGCTTATATTATTATTATACGTGTTATTAGTATTAACTACGCTAGAGGTCTAGTATAACCTTGACCTAGTCTATATAGCTAAAGGTAGGGTATTACCTCTTTCTTATTTAATAATCTTATTATTAAGTTGGCTAAAGTAGCTAGTAGCCTAACTTCTATTTATCCTATATAACTATATATATAAATATATAAAAAAAATACTAATTATATATTATTTTATAATTATATTTAAAATTTATATTAATTAAATTAATACTTATAATATTAATTTATAATTTTTTTAAAATAATAAAAATAATTATAGCTAGTAAATAACTACTAATTATAGTTAATAAATATATAAGACTATTTTTTATAATAATTTTAAATTTAAATTTTTTTTTTTATATATTTTAAGTTTAATTAGTTTTTTAATAATATTCTTTATTTTACTTATATATTATAAGTATACTATTAACTAGCTATATAAACTATAATATTTAACTTTAAGATTTTATATAAGTATAAATATATTATTAAATTTAATAATAGTATTAAAATTAAAATAAAAAATAAATAAATCTATACTACTTAAATACTACTATATTATTATTAATTTTTAATAGATATAATTTTTATATTTATTATTTTTACTTATTAATTAATTAGTTTTTTAAATTTAAAAAAAATAATATAAAGCTTTTTTATTATTAAAAATTAAAAAATAAATTTTAAATAATATAGTTACTATTAAGTAAAAAATTTACTAGCTAACTTTTTTAAAATTAAGTAGCTTTAAGTATTAATATTATTAGGCTTTTAATAAGCTTTATAATAAAATAAGTTTTTTTTTTTTTTAAATTTTTATTATTTATAAAGTAGCTATTAATATATTATATACTTTTAAGTTATTTACTACTAAAAGAAAATTTTTAAGATTTTCTAAGAATTTAGTATTAAGTTAGCTAGTATTAATAAGTATAAGTATATTAATAATACTATAAGTAGTAGCTTATTTATTACTAATTTATAACTAATTTTTTATAATATTTTATTTATTATAAAGTTTTTAAATTATTAATAACTAGTACTAATTATAAAAAAACTACTAGATATACTTTAACTAGTATTATTATTTAAGAAATATAAATTTATATTAATAAAGCTATATTTTTATATACTATATATTTTTACTAGCTCTAGTTATTATAAAATATTATTAATAGTCTTTATTTAACTCTTAAAAAATCTTTTATAAGTTTATATTTAGCTAATTTATTTCTACTTTATTACTAACTTTTTATAGCTTAAAAGCTATATTACCTTTAAATAAGTTTATAATAATAATTTTCTTAATAAGCTAATTATATTTATAAATAAAGTATTTTTAAATAAAGAAAAAAATAATAATAATAAAAAAAAAAGTAATAATTATAATATTATAAAAAGTTAGCTAAGTTTTAATTATTATTTTATTTTATTCTTTACTAAGATAATTCTTTTACCTAGGTAAGTAAGTATTAAAAAAAAAAAAAATTTACCTAAGTAAATAAGCTACTAGTTTTTTACTACTTTATTATATAGACTTATTATATTTATTTTTAAAACCTTATTTATAAAATTTTTTTCCTATATAGTAAAAACCTTATTATAATTATAACTTTTTAGTAAATTAAGTTTTTATAACTAGTACTAGGGTATATTTTAAATCCTTAGCTATTTTACTATACTATCTTATTATATTCTCTTATATAGTTCTTATTTATAAAGTCTTTCTACTATATTTAAAAGTCTTTACTATTATTATAACTTTTCTAGTAGACTAAATACTTATAATAAGTACTATCCCCTTTATAAATAATAATTTTTTTAACTTTATATAAGTTATTTATTTTAAAAATACTTTATAGTAATATAGTTTTAGCTAGTAAGTTTTTTTTAAATAGTTCTAAGCTTAAAATTAAAAATATATTATATATTTTAAAATTTACTAGTATTTAGAGTTAGTAAATTAGATTATAGTCTTTAACCTATCTTATTATTTTAAAAAAGCTTATATATTTTTTTATTAACTTATAACTAGGTTTTTTAAGCTTTAAGTTCTTAGTAAATAATAAAACTTAGTCTTTAATATTAAAGCTTTTTTTTAGTTTTTATTTATTATAGTAATATACTATTTATACTTTAGTATATATAAGTAGTAGCTTAACTATATTTTATTTACTCTATAACTCTAAGTAATAGCTTTAAACTTAGTTATTAATAACTTATAATAATATTATTATATAGTATAGTTCTTTAAATATAAAACCTTATAAGTACTTAGTAAATAATTTACTAAGGGTACTATACTAGCTTATATTATAAGTATACTAGGCTAGTAGTAAGTAATCTACTTAGTTATTTTATTCTACTATATAGTAAGCTTATAAATAGTATTCTAAAGATTAATTCTACTTTTTAATTTAGCTATTTATTTAAAAGTAAAATATTATACTAAGTTATTATTTATATACTAAAAAGTAATAAAATATAGACTAGAATTTACTTATAAATAAGCTACCCTTATTAGTAATAATACCCTTAAAAATATTATAGTTTTAAAATATTTTCTTAATAAAAATATTTACTAGACTATTATTACTTATATACTTTAATATAGCTTTATATAAAATATACTTTAAAAATTAGTTTACTATAATAAATATTATACTTAGCTATTTATTATTAAAGCCTATTACTAAGATAGAGGCATCAGAACCACCCAAATGCCTCTAGGGGTAGTATAGTAGGAAAAGGGAGAAAATATAATAATACAATATAACTATAATAGACTATATAATAAGATATTATAGGTTTAAAAGTTATTTAATAAGTTAGATTAATTAATTAAATAAATATTAAGTAATTATAATTATATAATTATATTAGAATAGTAAAATAACTAAACTTATAAATTAAAAAGTCTAAACTATATTATTTTTATTATTTATAACTAGTAATATAATTTTTAGCTTTTTTATACTTTTCTACTTTATCTTAATTAACTATTACTTACTTAATTAATTAATTATACTTATTTTAATACTTTTTTTCTACTATATATAAGGGGGGTACTAATTTTCTATTATAATTTTCCCCCTAGTATACTACTTGCCTTTAAGTATAGTATAATAGAAATAACTATAAAACTAACTTAAAAGTAAAGTAAAATATATCTATTATAAAAAAATTCTTACTATATAGTAATTAATTAAATAGTATTAGTAGCCTTTATACTCCTTTTAATTTTTTAATTACTATTCTTATATTAATTTATCTTTACTTAAAAGTTTAAAAGCTTTTATAAATAGCTTATAGATAAACCCCTAATTTTCTTTAAGTATAATATTAGTAAGGGCTATAGTTATATATATATTTATTCTCTTAATATAAATTACTTTTATTACTACTATTTTACTAATTAAGTTAAGTTTAGAAGCTATTATTATAACTATATAAAAAGCTCTAATACTTAGTTTTATAGCTTTTTTTATAATTTTAAAAAATATAACTTTATTAATTTTAAAATTAAAACTTATTTTCTTTTTTTTAAAAAAATACTTTAAATCTTTATAATAAATCCTAATCTTTTACCTATTAATTATTTTATAGTTTTTTTTATAAAATAATAGTAATTTAATAAAGTATTTATTTTCTAGTTTTTTATTAGCTATAAATCTAATTCTTTATTTTTTTAAAGTCTTAAGAATTTCCTAAGTATTCTTTTTCCTTAAAGTCTATAATTTTAAAGTCTTTAGCTTTATACTTTTCTTTTTTAGAGTTTTTAGATTAAGAGTATTTAGCCTTAATATTAATAGTAGTAAGGCTTTACTAGGTATCTTATTTTAAAGCCTTTTAAATCGCCTTAGTATAGTTAATCTTTCTTTTTCTTTATTATTCTTATTACTTTTATATTTAACTAATTAATTTAAAAGTATATTTTATAAGCTAAGTCTTACCTTAAATAAGTCTAGTAAGGCTTTTCTTTATTAAACTATAAAGTCTTATAAAAAAATACTTTTAACTTTTAAGGTTAACTTTTTAATATTTACTAGCTATATTTTCTTTATTACTTTATTTACTAGCTAAAAGTTTTCTTTATTTATATTAAAACTAATTTTTTTTTAAGTATTTTTAAGTCTATTAATTCTAACTTAAAAGATAATATAGGTATATATTTTTTTTATTAAAGAATTATTTAGTTAAATAGGTTTAAAAGTATAGCTAGTAAGTATTTATACTATTTAAGTTTAAGAATATAGTAAATTTAAAACTTATACTAAAAGCTTTAAATACTAGTAAGTAAGACTCTAATAGACTTACTAAGCCTAAAGGTACTAAAGAATACTATAATAGTTTAAATACTTAAATAAGTAAGCTTTAAAAAACGTATTTTTATATAAGATTTTATAAAAATCTTTATATTTAGTAATCTCCTTATATTATATACTAGTATTCTTTTAAGAAAAAAAAAAATAAAGCCTAAGTTATATATATTTAGATTATATAAGCTTCTTTTCCTTTTTTTAAGTTCTATATTTAAATATATTATTAATTAACTAGTAAATTAGTATTACTTAGTAGCTAAAGAGAAAGCTATACCTTTTAGTCTTAGTATATTCTTTATAATATTAATAATAAGTATCTTATTTTTAATATACTAAGAGTATTATAATCTTAATTTATTATAAGCTATTATTATAAATAGTTACTTAAGTATTACTATAGCTTAATTAATTAATTACTTAAAAGTCTAGTCTAGAATTAATAATAATTTTTTATCTCTTTTATTAATATTCTTATATAGTTATATTTTACTATTTATATTAAATATAGTAATAAGAATATTTTTAAGAATTTCTAAGATAGGAATTTTAATATAGGATCTTATATAAAGTAATAAAGTAAATATATAAATATACTTATACTCTTATACCTTTTTTTATAGTTTAATTAGTAATAAGATTATATTAAAGTTTTTATAGTAGTTAAAGTTATTATAGAAAGTCTTCTATATAAATACTATTAACTTTATTTAAAGCCTTTACCCTTATAATATAAAGTTATAGATAAGGAGGAAAGTATTCTTATAATTAAATATATAATATACTTAATAACTATTTTTAAAATTAGTAAGCCTAGTAATAAACCTTTTACTAAAAATATTTTATTTAATTACTTTAAAGTATTCTTTCTTAAATAGTACTTTATATTATATAGTATTTCCTTTTAGTATATATATATTTTATATATAGTTATTTTTTATAAAGTAAAAGTAAGGGTATTTTATAATTAAGATTAATTCTCTTAAGATATAATAAAGATTTTTAAAGCCCCTCTTTATAATAGTAAATATTATATTATAAGTAAAGCTACTAGCCTAGTAATTTATACTTAAATTATATATAAAATCCTTAATATTTTTTAAGTAATTTTCCTAGCTATATTTATATATAAATATCTCCTTTTTATATTTTCCTAGGGGTATTAGTACCTAGTTAAAGCCTTAGTATATAAAGTTACTTTCCTCTATTAGTATATAAGTAGCTTACTAAGGCTATCTATCTCTTACTATAAAGATAAGTAAAGGGCTTTTAAAAACTTTAAAAATTATATAAAGGAGTAAGCTAGCCTTATTATCTAGGTTATAAAAGAAGTTTATATAAACTATACCTAGTAAGATAGAGGCATTAGAACCACCTAAATACCTCTAAGGGTAATATAGTAGGAAAAGGGAAAAAATATAATAATATAATATAACTATAATAGACTATATAATAAAATATTATAGGTTTAAAAGTTATTTAATAAGTTAGATTAATTAATTAAATAAATATTAAGTAATTATAATTATATAATTATATTAAAATAATAAAGTAATTAAACTTATAAATTAAAAAGTTTAAACTATATTATATCTATTATTTATAACTAGTAATATAGCTTTTAGCTTTTTTATACCTTTTTATTCTATCTTAATTAACTATTATTTACTTAATTAATTAATTATACTTATTTTAATACCTTTTTTTTACTATATATAGGGGGGGGGTACTAATTTTTTATTATAATCCTCCCTCTAGTATACTACTTGTTTTTAAGTATAATATAGTAAAAATAACTATAAAACTAACCTAAAAGTAAAGTAAAATATATCTATTATAAAAAAAATTCTTACTATATAGTAATTAATTAAATAGTATTGAATTGAATTGAATTAATACTAGGGTACCTATTAAGTAGGATTCTAGAAATTCGACTCTAAATATAGGGGAAAAACTAGAGTACCTAGGGTAAAACCCTTACCTAGGGAGACCTATACCTAACCCTAGGCTAGTATATTTATTATTCTTATCTATATAAAGTACTCTAGCTATAGTTAACTTCTATCTATTATATAATAGTAATTAACTTGGTAGTTAGTAGAGGCTCTAGAGTACTATATTCGCTATAGTAGTAGCCTTATTTTAAGCTAAAGCGTAGCAAGTAGTACTATTATAGGTACTAGTATACTATACTAATATAGTAAGTATAGCCTAGGCTTTTAATAACCTAGCTAGGGGCTAGGCTAAGGACTTACTAATATAAGGTTATGTACGCTGTTTATTATACTATATATAGCCTAGGTTTAGTATTGGCTAAGGGCTAGGCCTTTTCTTTAGTTTTTACTATTATTATAGCTAATAGCTATTACTAGGTTGTTTTTATAGTATAAGCTTAGGGGTACTTTAAGCTAATTATAAGGTAGGTTAGTATAAGTTTACTAGTTATACCTTTACCTTTAAAAAGGTATTACCCTAGGCTAGGTTTGAACCAACTACCTTAGGAGGGAGGTCTTCTAGGTGTAATAACTAATTACGCTACCTGGGCAATTAAATAGTATTAGTAGCCTTTATACTCCTCTTAATTCTTTAATTACTATTTTTATATTAATCTATCCTTACTTAAAAGTTTAAAGGCTTTTATAAATAACTTATAGATAGACCCCTAATTCTCTTTAAGTATAATACTAGTAAAAGTTATAGTTATATATATATTTATTCTTTTAATATAAATTACCTTTATTATTACTATTTTACTAATTAGGTTAAGTTTAAAGGCTATTATTATAACTATATAAAAGGCTTTAGTACTTAGTTTTATAGTTTCTTTTATAGCTTTAGAAAATATAACTTTATTAGTTTTAAAGTTAAAGCTTATTCTTCTTCTTTTAAAAAAATACTTTAAATCTCTATAATAGATTTTAATTTCTTACCTATTAATTATTTTATAGCTTTCTTTATAAAATAATAGTAATTTAATAAAGTATTTATTTTCTAGTTCTTTATTAGTTATAAATCTAGTTTTTTATTTTTTTAAGGTTTTAAGAATTTCCTAAGTATTTTTTTTCTTTAAAGTTTATAGTTTTAAGGTCTTTAACTTTATACTTTTCCTTTTTAAAGTTTTTAAATTAAAAGTATTTAGCCTTAATATTAATAATAATAGGGTTTTACTAAGTACTTTATTTTAAAGTTTTTTAAATTACTTTAGTATAGTTAGTCTTTCCTTTTCTTTATTATTCTTATTACTTTTATATTTAATTAATTAATTTAAAAGTATATCTTATAAGCTAGGTTTTACTTTAAATAAGTCTAGTAAGGCTTTTTTTTATTAAACTATAAAATCTTATAGGAAAATACTCTTAACTTTTAAAGTTAACTTTTTAATATTTACTAGCTATATTTTCCTTATTACTTTATTTACTAGCTAAAAATTTTCTTTATTTATATTAGAACTAATCTTTTTTTTAAGTATTTCTAAGTCTATTAGTTCTAACTTAAAAAATAATATAAGTATATATTTTTTTTATTAAAGAATTATTTAGTTAAATAGGTTTAAAAGTATAGCTAGTAAGTATTTATACTATTTAGGTTTAAAAATATAGTAAATTTAAAGCTTATATTAAAAACTTTAAATACTAATAAATAAGACTCTAATAGACTTACTAAGCCTAAGGGTACTAAAAAATACTATAGTAGTTTAAATACTTAAGTAAATAAGCTTTAAAAAATATATTTTTATATAAGGTTTTATAAAGATCTTTATATTTAGTAGTTTTCTTATATTATATACTAGTATTCTTTTAGGAAAAAGAAAAATAAAGCCTAAGTTATATATATTTAAATTATATAGGCTTTTTTTCCTTTTTTTAAGTTCTATATTTAAATATATTATTAATTAATTAGTAAATTAGTATTACTTAATAGTTAAAGGGAAAACTATACTTTTTAGTCTTAGTATATTTTTTATAATATTAGTAATAAGTATCTTATTTTTAATATACTAAAAATATTATAATTTTAATTTATTATAAGCTATTACTATAAATAATTACTTAAGTATTACTATAGCTTAATTAATTAATTACTTAAAAATCTAGTCTAGAATTAATAATAATTTTTTATCTCCTTTATTAGTATTTTTATATAGCTATATTTTATTATTTATATTAAATATAGTAATAGGAATATTTTTAAGAACCTCTAAGATAGGAGTTCTAATATAAAATCTTATATAAAGTAATAAAGTAAGTATATAAATATACCTATACTCTTATACTTCTTTTTATAGTTTAATTAGTAATAAAATTATATTAAAGCTTTTATAGTAGCTAAAGTTATTATAGAAAGTCCTCTATATAAGTATTATTAACTTTATCTAAAGCTTTTACTTTTATAGTATAAAGTTATAAATAAAGAAAAAGATATTCTTATAATTAAATATATAGTATACCTAATAATTATTTTTAAAATTAGTAAGCTTAGTAATAAACCTTTTACTAAAAATATCTTATTTAATTATTTTAAAGTATTCTTTCTTAAATAGTATTTTATATTATATAGTATTTCTTTTTAGTATATATATATTTTATATATAGTTATTCTTTATAAAGTAAAAGTAAAGGTATTTTATAATTAAGATTAGTTTTTTTAAAATATAATAAAGATTTTTAAGGCTTTTTTTTATAATAGTAAATATTATATTATAAGTAAAACTACTAGCCTAGTAATTTATATTTAAATTATATATAAAGTTTTTAATATCTTTTAAGTAGTTTTCCTAGCTATATTTATATATAAATATCTTTTCTTTATACTTTCTTAGGGGTACTAGTACTTAGTTAAAGCCTTAGTATATAAAATTACTTTTCTTTATTAATATATAAGTAGCTTACTAGGGCTATCTATTTTTTATTATAAAGATAAGTAAGAAGCCTTTAAAAACCTTAAAAATTATATAAAAGAGTAAGCTAGCTTTATTATCTAGGTTATAAAAAAAGTTTATATAAACTATACCTAGTATATATCTTATATAAGCTAGGTTATATATATCTAGCTTATTAATAGAGGCGCCTTAAATATATTTTATAAACTTTTTTATAATATAGGTTACTTAATTAATTAATTATAATTAAAAAGGGATTTATTTTAAAAGGTTTAAAAAGTCTTTATTAGGTTATTATAGCTTTTATAATATATAAAAGGGAAAGAAGGAAGAGAGAGAGTATAAGGGTTCCTTTTTATATAGTTATCTATAATAGTATTTACTTAATTAATTAATATAAATATATTTCCTTTATCTAGTTTTTTTACTTACTAAGCTAGTAGTAGGGTAACTACTTTTTAATTTATTATAATAGTGTTTACTTAAGTATTTATTCTAGTAAGGCTAGAAAAGTTTTTAAGATATATAGGAATAATATTAATAACTTTAGTAATTAGTTTATAATATCTTTATTAATTAATTAATTAATAAGAATATTATTTTCCTTAGCTTTTTTTACTTTTAAAAGTAAATATATAATACCTTAACTTAGTATAGGGATATTATAATCTAGTAAAGTTACCTACTAGTTTAGTTAGTTTAAAGTAGTATAGATTAGGCTAGTCTATTTTATTAGTAAATATATTAGCTATTAATTAATTATCTATTCTTTATATTAATTATTACTTTTTTCTTAGGCCTATAACTATTCTTATTAATTCACCTTTATTAGTTACCTACTATTTAGTAGGTTAATTTACTTAGCTAGCTTAGCTAGTATTTACTTAACCTTTATATAGCTTTATAAAGTCTCTTTTTTTTACCCTTTATTTCCTCTTTTTCTTCTTTTTCTTATATACCTTTTTAGTTAGGGTTAATTTTTCTTTACTACTTTTATCTTTTCTTCCTTAATTTATACTTTTTAATATTATACTTTACTTTATAATAGCTTTTTTAAATTTACTAGAGTTTCTTTTATCTTATTAAAAAGGTTTACTTAACTTTTACCTTTTAATAACCTAGGAGCTAGATTAGTAGTAGTTTTTAACTTAGACTACCTTATTATATAAGTATAGGGGGGAAATTATTCTAGTAAAGTTTACTTTAAAAAAATATATCTTAAAAATTATAAGTTATACTTTTAAATTAGCTTTAAAGCCTTAAAACTAATTAATTAATCTATAAATTATATCTAACTTTAAAATTATTATTTATAGTAGTTATACTTTTAACTAGTTTAGATATTTTTTATATATTAAGTTTAAATTTAAATTATACTTTTTATTTTTATAGAAGGTTATTTAATATACTTTAAATAATAATAATAAAGTCCTTAATAATACTATTAAATATCTTATTATTAAGCTTTACTAGATCTATATTCCTACTAAACTAGCTTATCCCTTAAGCTAGTTTTTTAAATAGTTATTTTTTAGTTATTTTTATATTATTAAGGCCTTTTTTATTACTTTCTATAGTAAGTAAAACCCTTAATATTATAATTATTATATTAAAAACTTTATAATAAATTACTTTATTTATTATAAGTATATAATATTCCTTTTTTTTAAGTATATTTTAATTCTAAGCTTTTAAGAAGGTAATTATACTAATTATAAGTATTATATCTATAGTAATTATTCTTAGACTTACTTATAAGCCTATTAAGTAATAAAAAGTTATATTAGGAACCTTAATTTCCCTTTTATAAGCTTAAACTACTAAGATAAAATAGATTATAATTTTTAGACTACTAAGGTATTTTACTTTTTAACTACCCTTAGGATTTTTTAGTATTAGGTGTTTATTAAAACTAGTAATATACTAGAGGTTAATAAAGGTTTAGCTTTTTTAGTTTTATATAAATTAAAAGATTTTTTTAAGTATATAGGGAAAATAAAGGTTAAAGGTAATTTATTATTTATTAAAGATAGTTATATTATTTTTAGGGATTACTTTTAAATTCTTACTTTTTCTTTTCTTTTATAATTAATTAGTTAAGAATTTTTTTTATAAATTTTTTAAGCTATAGCTATAGTAAAAGTAAATAGTAATTATTATCTTAAGAATTATAATTATATTAATATCTATCCTTATTATAAGTAAATAAAGTTTTTAAATTATTTTTTATATAAAATTTAAAAAAGCTTTTTTTTCTTAATTAATTAATTATATAAGAGAAGATATTTTTAGTACTTATTTTTTTTAAAAAAAGGTTAGTTAAATATATTATTTTTAATTAATAGTTATATAAATACTATATTATATCTTTAAAAAGGTCTATTAGACTACTTATTTTAAATTAAAATTACTTATAATCTATTTCTTAAACTTAAAATTATTTATAATCTATTTTTTAAAATTAAAGTTACTTATAGTCTATTTCTTAAGATTAAAGTTACTTAAAGTCTAGTATTAAATAGCTTTATAGGAAAAGTCTTCGCTTAAAAGGATATTATAACCCTAGTAAAAGCTATTATCTATTTATTTAAACTAGTAAAAGGAGTCTTTATTTAAAAGGATATTATAGCCTTAGTAAAGGCTATTATCTATTTATTTAAACTAATAAAAAGAGTCCTTACCTAAAAAGATATTATAGCCCTAGTAAAGGCTATTATCTATTTCTTAAGGTTAAGGTTATTTATAATCTATTTTTTAAGGTTAAGATTACTTATAATCTATTTCTTAAGATTAAAGTTACTTATAATCTATTTTTTAAAATTAAAATTACTTATAATTTATTTTTTAAGTCTAGGGCTTTATACTAAGGGCTTAGCTACTATTAATAGATCACTATTAATAAATTACTATTAATAGATTACTATATAGTAGCTTAATTAGAAGGATCTTTTTTTAATTAATTAATTATATAGACCTAGTTAGTATTTTTCCTTAAAGTTACTTATCTTATACCTCTTTTCTACCTTTAAAATTATCTTTATCTTATTAGTATAACTATTACTTAATTAGTATAACTACTACTTAATTAGTATAACTATTACTTAATTATAGTAGTAGCCTATAAAACTATTAATTAAATAGTTTTAATAGAAGTTTAGATATAAAAAATACCTTTTCCTTATTAAGGTTTTAAAAAAGTAGTTATAGTTTAGGTAAGGTATTTTTATTATAAGGTTCTAGATTAAGTAGGTATATATAAAGTTTAAAAAAAGGTAAATATATATAAGTTTTTCTTATATTAATTTTAAAAGGTTATAAAAAAATAGTTTTAAGTAGTATTATATAATACTTAGATTTCCTAGCTTTTAATATAGCTAGTAAGTAAACTTCTAGTTTTTTAAAGTAACCTAGTTTTTAGTTACTTTATAGCTTCTTTTATAGCTTTAGGTTATACTCCTTATTATTATTTTCTATATTAGAGGAAATTATAAATATTAGTTATTATAATATTTTTTCTTTTTTTTTTTTTCTAATTAGCTAAGGTTTCTTTTTTTAATCTTTAAAAAAAATAGGTTATTATTAGTACTATACTATTATCTTTTATTATCTTTTTTAAAAAGTTTAATTTAGTTAAGTATATATATACTTATAATACTAAACCTATCTAAGGTTCTTAGCTTATAAGCTTTAGTTATTTTTACTTTAAATACTATTATATAAAGCCTTTATTAATATATTTTTATCTTTATAGTTTTTAATAGATTATTTAACTAAATAATATTATATATTAATACTAGGTTTCTTTTTTTTAAAGGGTTAATATAAAAACTTTTCTTAATACTTATATATTACTTCTTTACTAAGGTCTAGTAAAAGTTTACTATTTTTTTTACTACTTTTTTAATATTTTACTTTTTTCTTAAAAAGACTCTTAGTCTTATTTTAAAAAAATTTTTAAGTATTTTTATATTTAACTAATTAATTAATCTTTATATTAAATACTTTATTTTTAAGGGGAAAATAAAGTTCTATCTATATATTAAAAAAAAAAGGGTTTTACTATATAAGCTCTTAATAGATATTTTTTTAATAAATAATACTTTATTAAAATACTTAACCTATCCTTTTTTATTTTTATAGGCTATTTTAGCTAGGGATTATATAAAGGTTTAATACTTAGCTTTTACTATTCTATTTACTTCTAAGTAGTATTTTAAAGTAATAATATATTTTATACTAATATTTTCTAAGAGGGTTAGTAAATACTTTTTTATTTTAAAATTATTATTTACTATTATAAAAATTATTAATCTATATTAAGTAATTAATTAATATATAAACTTAACTATTATTTTTAAGTTAATCTTTTTAATAGGTTTTACCTTTAGCTATCTTATTAAGTTATTTTTTACTTTTATAATAGTTATATAACCTTTATTTATTAGTATATATTATATATTAAGGTAAATCTTTATTATTAGTAGTAGTTTAAGCTTTAAAAAATATAGATTTTCTTTTTACCTTTATAAAGTATATTTCTAGTATTTTTTATAGTAAGAAATTACTATACTAATATTATTTTATATACTTCTTTACTAGTATTTCTCTTTTAAGGTTTAGTATATTACCTTATAGCCTTTATAGTATAATTTTAAATAGTATTATTTAATTAATTTTTTCTAGTATTTACTTTTATCTATAACTAGTACTAGGCTAGTTATATTTTTTATTAGCTTTTTTTAAAGCTTATTTTTTTTAAAGATAAATTTTATAGTATTTTTTTAAAAAGCTTTATATTTTTTTATTATTATATAGCTTAGTTTTTTTAGTATTTATAGGAAATTAGCTATATTTATATACTTAAGTAATAGATATCTTTCTAGCTTAATTAGTATTATTTTTTTAAACTTATTTAGGCTTACTTCTTTATAATTATTTTTTAAATCTTTTAATTATTATATATATATAATATTAAAGTATTAATTAATAAATTTATTATCTAGGATATTATATTTAGCTTTATATAAATCTAATTCTTTTAGTAGTTTTTTTAATAAGGCGTCTATAAGACTATTTTTTATCTTAAAAATATATTTTACTATAAAATTAAAAAATATAATATAATTAAGCTATCTTAGTATTATTAATCTAGGGATATTATTAGCTAAGTTATTAAGCTAGTATATAAGTACTAGTATATTAATTTCTATTATAAACTAAACTTTATAAAGGTAGCTTTATAATTTTTTAAAAGTACTTAAAATAGCTTTATACTCTTTCTTTATAATATTATAGTATATCTATATATTATTCTAGATACTACTTTTATATTAGATTACTTTTTTTTTTCTATTAATAATTTAAAGTAACTTAATACCTTATCTATTATTACTTATATTAGGCTAGAGGATAACCTCTTTATATTTTTTTATAAAATTAAGTATTACTAGTATAGGATACTTAATTAATTAATTTTTTAATAAGTTTATTTTTTCTTATTAAAGTTTACCCTAGTTAAATACTACCCCTTTTTTTATAAGTATTATAAAAGGTTTTATAATAATATTAAAGTTTTTAATTTAATAATAATAAAATCTTATAAGTCTTAGGAAAGTTTAAATTTTTATAATATTCTTATACTTTTTCTATTTAAGGATTTTTACTATTTTTACTTTTTTAAGTTACTTTTTTACTATATTATATATATATCTTATAATTATTATAGATTTTTAGTAAAATAAGTTTTTTCCTTTTAAAATTATATATCTAGCTAGTTTAATATTAATAAGGGTTTTATTAAGATTAATTAAATACTCTAGGATATATTTATAAACTCTAGATTACTTTTTTTTATCTTAATAGGTTAATATAAGCCTTTTAATTATTATATTATCTAGAAAAGGTTTATATATATTTAATATTAAATTATAGAGGATTCTTATTATAATTTATATAAATTAAGTAATTAAATTAGTTATACTTTATAGTAAAGTATATATTCTTAAGAGTCTAATAAGTATTAAGAAAGTTATAAAGTCTTAACTTTTTATAGTTAAGGGGACTTAATTATATTTAAAAAAGAAATCTAGTAAAGATAAGATTTTATATATAGTAATATTTTTAAAGTATTTATCTATACTTAGAGGTTAATAAGTATTTTTAATTATTTTACTATTTATATATATTATTAAATTAATAAGCTAGACTTCTTTATTTTTTTTTTATACTAGGAAATATAGATTTTTATATATAGTATATAATTCTTTTAGAATCCTTTTTTTAAGACGTGTTTTTAATAAATTAACTATTTTTATTTCTATCCTCTTTAGTATTAAGATATTTTTTACTTATTATATATTATATAGTATAATTTTAATAAATTATAATAGTATTATTAAAAAGTTAAGTCTACTATATTTATAAAAGTCTTAAGTTAAAGTTTTTTCTTTATTAAATAAGATTTCTTTAAAAATATCTTATTCCTAGGTTATTAGTATATTTTTTACTTTCTCTTATATTATTTCTAATCTCTCTAGGTTTAATTTACTCTCTCTTAAAATAGCTAAGAATTTTAGTATTATTTATTCTAGATATTTAGAGGCTTTAAAACTATCTTAGATACTTTTAAGGGCTTAGGACTATTTAATTAATTACTATTATAGGTTTCTTTTTAGTATAGAATTATTTAAGAGTATATTATTTAAAAGGTTAACTTTTTAAGATTTTTTCTTATATATTATATTAACTCTTAATTTCCTACTAGTAGGTTATTAACTCTAAGACTTAGGGTAGTATTTTTAAAGTAATCTTTAGTAATAGTATTCTTTTTTTATTACTTATTTCTTTTTTTATAATACTTTCTTTTTTTTTTTAATATCTTATATAGTTTTTTTATATATTTTCTTTATATATATAAAGATTTCTATAACTATTATATTTATATTTTTTTTTATAATTAATATATATACTTTTCCCTTATTTTTCTTATTATTTTTTAGTTCTAAGGTTTTATTTTTATCTTTATTTTCTAAGCTTAAGGGTTTATACTTATCTTTAAGTATATTTTTACTCTTATCCCTTTTATTCTTTTCTCCTAGTATAAAATTATTTTTATATATTCTTATTATATAAACTTATAAAATATATTACTCTACTTAATTAATTATTTAGACTAATCTTATAACTAAGTTTATTAAAGCCTATATAGTATTTAGTAATTTTATAGAGTTTCTTTTTAAGTTATAATTAAGGTTATATTTTATAAGTTTTATTATAAAGGTTATTATTCTAATATTACTAAATTAATATTTTATTATTATTTAGTTTTTTAAAATTAAGTAATTAAATAATAATTTTAAAGATTAAATAAATAGTATATTAAAGATAAATAGTTCTAATACTTTATTATTTAGGGTAATAAAGACTCTTTATAAAATCTATATATTACTTAGATATAGTTTAAGAATACTTTACTTACTTATTTTAACCTTTTTATTTAAAAATATAGTTATAGAAATAGTATATAGTTTATACTTAATACTAAATTAATTAGTAAAGCTTTTTATAATAATATTCCTTTTAGTATTATTATTAATTAAGGCTTTAAGTAGTTTTTTTTATAAGTTACTTATTTAAATATATATCTATAGTAGGTTTTAAAAAAATAATATAACTTTTTTATTAAAAGTTATACTATTAATTTTTATTTTTATTTAAATTATATATATTAGCTCTTAGTTATATTTATTATATTTTTTAGCTAATAATAATATTACTTTAAATCTTTTTTTTTTTTAGCTTTTTAATATATTTATTTTATATTCTTTTATATAGTCTTTTTTATCTATAGTAATTAGGTAATCCTCTAGTTTTAGCTAATATAGTTTTTTAATAGTATTTATTTATTACTTTTACTATACTATTTTCTTACTATACTATATTAGCTTTATAATATTTACTTAAGCTATTAATTTAATAATATTCTTATAGAATTTATTAAAGTTTATTCTTATAGCTTCTTAGAGGCTTTTTAGAGGTAAGTAATTTAGATTTTTAAAGGTTTAGAAAGTCTTATTTTCTCTACTATACTTTTAAAATTTATCTCCTTTATATAAATTTATTAAGAATATTTAATCTATTAATTTTATTTTCTTATTACTTTTTTAAAAAATTAATAGAATTTTATATATTTTTTTTATATTATCTTTAATATCTTTATAAAACTTCTTAATTTTTATTATAAATTCTAGAATAAAGTTAAAGACGTTATTATAAGTAATCTTAGTTTTTATATTTAGAATATTATTAAATATCTAATTAACTAATTAGTTCTTAATTAACTATTTAAGGTTCTCTAGCTTTTAGGGTCTACTACTAGATCTTTCTTTTACTACTATTTTTTTTTTTTACTATTATTTATTAATAGCCTTAGCTATTTAAGTTTACTTATATTTATTAATATTAGGTTAATATTAATTTCTTAGTTAACTAGTCTATTAAACTTTTATATATTTACTTTAATTATTTTAGACTTTTTATCTATTCTTATTATTTTAATAATCTTTTCCTTAATATTCTTTACTTACTCTTTTTCCCTAGTTATTATTATAAGTCTTAGAAGTCCTACTATATTAGTAATAGCCTTTATCTCTTTATTACTAGATTCTTATACTTAAAAAATAATAAAATTATAAAGTAAAAAGTTTTTTAAGAAGTATAATATAAAAACTAGTAGAATTACTTTTTTCTCTTTTCTAGAGTATATTAAGTATATAAAAATATTAAATAAGCTAATACTATTTTTATAATTTTTAGTATATAGCTTATATTTATTTATTATATAGTTTTTATTATTATAATATTAATAATAGTATTTTTTATTTTATAAGAGGTTAGTAGTAAAAGTAAGGGAATTTTTTTCTTCCTCTTTTTATTCTTTTTAATTAAATAATACTATATTAGCCTTACTAGGTAGTAACTTATTTAACTTTTTTAAAATCTTTTTTTATAAAGTATCTAGTTTTACTTTACTTATATAGAGTTATATTATAAAGTTTTTAATCTATCTTATAGTCTTAATTTAGAGGTTTTAAAAACCTAAGATAAGGCTTTAAATACTATTTTTTAAGGTAAGAAACTAATTCTTTTTATTTTTTACTTTTTTAGCTATAAACTACTTTTCTTTTTTTATTTATTTCCTAGACTTATAAAGTAAAAAATCTTTATAAAAAAAATTAATTTCTATATTTAAATAGTTTTTTTTAATTTCTATTAACCTTTTAATAAATTTAATTAATTAATTAATAAGTTCTCTATATAGTAAGTCTATTAAAGTTTTAATAGAAGTATTACTAGTATTATAGTACTTTATTATATATTTATAAGGAATAGTTTTAATAAGTTATATTAATTAGTCTTTAGCCTTAGCTATTACTCTATATTCTTTTTTAATAAGATAGCTATAATTAATTAAGTATTTATATATATTATAGTTATTATACTAGTATTAAGTAGTATTAAGCTAGCTTAGTTATATCCTTATACTTTTTACTTAGTTAGAATTAGAATACTTATATATTTC